>BOPN01006315.1:12500-27500 GCA_017312705.2 Penaeus japonicus
AGAAGAAGGAGGAGGATGAGGAGGGAGGGAAGGTGACAAAAAAAAAGTGTGGAGAAAGAAGAGCACCGCCCACATCCTCTAAACCACGCCCATATAAGGAGCGTGGTACCAAATCTCACCTTTCCTTCCCACACACCAACACATGTCACACAGAAATACATACAGACATACAGACACACACACACATATACGCACACCGCCCACACGTACCTTCCTCCTCGCTACTGCTTCATCAATCCCTTTCCCAAATGTGCAATAAAGCGTACCAACCACTTCCTTCGCTTGTCACGCTACGTGCCCGGTGCGGTCTGCTTGTGTACCTAGAGTGGTCGTGTTCTTTGCATGGTGCTCTTCTTGGGTATCTGTACCCGATTTGGCCTAACAGTGTATCCAGTGCGGCCCGGCCGTGTGGTCTCCGTGAAACTAACTGAGGTCTTGTCGTATGTGTATCCATGTATCAAATCCATTCTGTCACTGGCACCACAGTAAAAGATGCCACACGGGAGTGCCCCTGGCCCATATCGCACGGCCATCACACCATAAACAAAACGAAGGTGCCACTTTCGACATGTCATGGTGCCTCGCAAAATCACCTTATCACGATGACAAGTCTCGTCATAGCACGGCAAGAAGAAAGAGGGAGAGAGGAGGGGAGGGGAGTAAAAGAACCTCTTTGAAGGTAAAAAAGATTTCGAGAGGGATGACGTAATAATAAAGAAGGATGAAGCCTCTGCACAGGGCGTTGAGCAACAACAGAATCCTTCTTCTGCACCTAAAGCTGCCTACGGCACACGTCAGCTGCGTGGCCAATACAGGTGTCGCGCGCCGTGTCCAAGACCGATATGTCATTAGCAGGTTGACGTAACAATTCGCGACAGCATATGTTATGGCTTCGGCCTCGAAGCTACGGATCTCTTGTGTAATAAGATGGATCTCCGTTTGAAAGTACAGGGTACAGAATGCGAAACATTTATGATGATATTATCTGACAACATTAAGAGAAGCAAGATCAATAGAAATTATAAAGAATTTCAATAATGAATATGATGGTAATGATAATGCCGATGGCAAATAATGATGATACTAATAAAGAAAACAAGCATTAGTCTACAAATTAATACATTCTCTTTAAATAATACCTTTCACCCATATAACGCCACTAACCTCTTCCTTACAAACAACGAAATCCCCGCGGGGTCGCACAAACAAACACAAACAACTATGGCCCTTGAGCGCCGAGAGGAAAGCCGTGACGCTGCCAGTCTGTCTCGGGGCCCGCGTGTTAGTTACCCAAGGTCACCTCTCTTCGCACTCTCTGACTTCGCCAAAAAAAAAGTTTCAAAAGTCACTCCCCCCCCCAAACCAACATCAAAAAATAATAATAACAAAAAGGCCGTCGTGATGACAAGGCCTACGTCACCCATCAAGTCCTTGTCCGTCAGCCGTCATACGTCAGCCGAGACGCGCCGCCGGCCATAAAACACTGGACGCCTTGCCTCTCGAAACCGGTAAGAAGGTTTAATGTGAAGGATGACCATGATCGTGCTTTCGGATACTCGTGTGAGGAGAATGTGATGGGAAGAAAAAGAGATGGACGCAAGGAGAGAGAAGGGGGAGAGAAGGGAGAAGGGAGAGAAAAGAAACGAGAGTGAGAAGGGAAAACATAACCAAACAGATGGGAATACTAACAGAGTCTGAGGAGGGAGAAATTAGAGGGGAGAGGAAGGGGGGGGGGGGGGGAGAGGGGAGAGAGAGAGGAGGAGGTATAGCGGGGAAGAGGAAGGGAAGAGAGGGATGGTTGGAGGGAGAGGGAGAAGAGAGGAAAAGGAAGTGGGTCAGGGAGAGAAAGAGGAAGGTAGGGAGAATGAGATGCAGGGAAAGTGAAAGAAAGAGGGGGAGGGGAGAGAAAGGAAGAGAGGCAGGGTGGAGAGAGGAAGGAGGAAGGGAGGGAGGGAGGAAGGGAGAAAGGGAGGGAGAGAGCTGGAGAGAGAGAAAAAGGAAGGAAAGGAAGGAGGGAAGGAAGAAGGGAGAGAGGGAAGGAAGGAGTGGATGGATGGATGGATGGATGGAGGGAGGGAGGGAGGGAGGGAGGGAGAGGGAGAGAAATGGAGAAATAGAGAAAGAAAGAGAAATAGAGAAAGAAAGAGAAATAGAGAAAGAGAAAGAAAAGAAAGGGAGAAAAAGAAAGAGAAAGACAGAAGGAGAAAGAGACAGAACACATGCAAGTGTGAATGCAACCTCACGCAGGTCCAGTGCTGCCGGATGTTCCCACGGCGCGACCGGGCTTCTCACTGCAACTGACACAAGAGAAATCAGCCATCTAACTCAATCAGGCTCAAATGTCCACCTCCTGTCACGCTGACCGGCGCGGTCGGGTCATCAGCGTTTGAGAGGTCATGCAGAATGCTGAATGCATGAAGCAGCCTCGTGACGATAGCGGCTATTTGGCTGTAATGATTTAGTGAATATGTTGCATTTCGTATTTCTCTTTTTTTCTACCGTTCTCCTCGCATGCAATCACAGTATCGACGAGAAATCTGAGATATGAAAATTGCGTTTTAAAAAAGTTGGATCAACTGTGGTATCTGGCAAGAGTAAATAATGATCTATGTCAGCGGTGCAGCTATCAATTCATAAAATACAATTATGAACGGTAATAAAATGAAGTAAAAAAAATAATAATAAAACCCAACTGCAATCATAATGGAGGTAATGACGATAACAGGTGAAATCTAATTCGCGGAAAGTGCACTCGAGAAGGAAGTGCGAGGGGGGGGGGGCGGAGGGGGAGGTGTTGTTAGTGATATTTCACCCGAATTCAAATGTCCCTTGATCTATCCCATCCGCAGGCACCTGTAACTAATATCATAATGCACAGACATCCGGGAGGAAAGCTATTTTAGTTCTTGTATACAGTCAACGCAGTGTCCAAGATCTGAAATGAAACTGTAATTTGTTTATTTGCATTGTATTTCATTTCCTCATGGGGAGGGAGGGAGAGAAAGGGGGGATGTCTATGTATCTCCCTTTCTGATTGTGTCTTCGCATGTACCGTGCTTAGAGCGACTGTCTGAATTCACAATAGTTTATATACATATTAACACATTTTTCGAACGATCCACAACAACAAACCAAACAAATCGATATGCAAGACGGCGAAAAAAAAACATTACCAAAATTTAGCCAAATAAACCCCTAACGAGCTAATTACTCCCCCCATAATGAGCCAATTACCCCCCCCCCCTACAGCAGTTTCCTTCACATTACGCCATTCGAGACCAATACAGCAAACATTGGCAATAACAAGAAGAGTCACGCCTTCAAGTGGTCATCATTATGCAAGCTAACGAGTATCCCCGGCCGAGAGAGTATGGGGAAATGGACTAATCGCCCGCTCGCTCGTCCACTCGTTCACTCGTTCACTCGCTCTCTCTGCCGCACCCCCGACATCTGGCTCCATTGCTGCTGTTGCGGTACGTTGATTTCATTGTTGTTTTACCTTCACGTGGCATTATTTTTTTTTTTGTCTTTTTCTTCTCTTTCCTAAGAACAGACCCACAACAGCGGGATGGATATCGTGCAATTGGGCAATTATCTGCGATTTCGCAAGTGGCATAGCTCACTTGTCCTTAGCCTTTCCTAATCCTCTCATTACGAAAATTAGGCGATAGGGAGGGAGAGGGAGAGGGACGGAGAGGGAGAGGGGGAGGGAGAGAGGGAGGGGAAGAGAGAGAGGGGGGAAGAGAGAGAGGGGGGAGAGAGAGAGAGAGAGGGGGGAGAGAGAGAGAGAGAGGGGGGAGAGAGAGAGAGAGAGGGGGGAGAGAGAGAGAGAGAGAGAGAGAGAGAGAGAGAGAGAGAGAGGGGGGGGGGAGAGGGAGAGGGAGAGGGAGAGAGGGGAAAAAAATATAAACATATTTCGTCTCCCTTAATATTTCCAATTTGAAATGCACGCATGGATGCTCGCTTACGCAGTCCACGACTACATGCAATCATTATTTTTCCTTTCTCTTTTCATAAATATCTAATATCCACTTTCTCCCCTTTCTACATGTACGCCGTTATGAGTAAGCAGGCTTGGCCCTCACAAACTCCGGAACTGCAGATCACAGCATATGATGAATGTTAATGTTTACAAGGGCAAACTCACCAAGACTCAGCACAAGGAACTGGGTGACTCAGCTCAACACGTACGCGTGCAAACATACGCATTTGTACACTACAAGCGCACGCACACAAACAAGAGAGAGAAGGAGAAAGAAAATGAAAATGAAGAGAACGAGAGAAGAGCAAAGACAGGAATAAAAGAGAAGAGAAGAAGGGAGAAGATAGGAGAAGAGGATAAGAGAGGAGAGAAAAACCTATGGAGTATCCTTGTATATATCATCGAGACCTATCAGTTCCACATGCAACTAACGCCACAATCCATTAAGGGACCAACGAACCATGGGCGACCGTATCTTAAAAAACACATCAGGATCTTAACACATCCCTACCCCTATCCCTCCATCCCCTGTCCCCATGTCCCTGACTCAAGGGCTGAGATAATGGCTAACATATCTCAGCGGCCAAGATGTTTCATTACACGTAATCTTGCGACGATTGGGCGGTGGGCGGTGGGTGGCGAGGAACGGGCTCTCGGACCCCGCCTTGCCTCACTCGAATCGCCGAGTAAACAACTATCGTCACACTGCAGGATTGAAAATAAATCTCTCGCTTAGCAACAGCCGCCATTCAACCCACTCGCCTCCATCTGTCCTCTCTCCTCTGGTCTCTTGAATCGGATATTCTCTCTCTTTAGTTATTTTCATCATCTGTGTCAGATAGTGTCAGTCTGTGTCTGTGTCTCTGTCCTTTTTCAATTCTGACTTGCCATCCCTCTTCAGTTTTTTATTATTTTTTTTTTTACATTTATCCCCTAGTCTCATTACCGTATTTTTTGCCTTTCAGACCTCCTGTTTTTCCTTTCTCCCCTCCCGGCGCAGAATGAGTCATTTAGTGCCTGGGTGGTGAAGAGAAGGAGGGTCACACATTAATGCTCAGACAGGCCCAGAGATAAGCGGCTCTCGGCGTCACACTATGAGGTTATAAAAAAAAAGCCTGAGAGGAAGATTGAAGGAAGAGGGAGGAGCTAAGAGCTTGCCAAATACCGGAACAAAGAGATCATTTTCTTCCCGAGTTGGGTTAAGAAAGAAAGAAAAAATAACTGTGAACGGCCCCCACACGAACGACACAAAGCCAAGGTCCCTTTCTTCTTTCGTGACTATCAACATAAACGACCCTCATGCCTTCTCCAATAGACAATACCTGAAGCCGCTGAAAGAGCACTTTTTACTGGGGGTTCTTTGCCGATATATGACACCCTCAACACAGAAAAACAACAGTAATACAACATCACACTAACAGCATGACGCAGTTTTAGGTGACTCCCACACTACCGGACCTACACCATACGTCTCCCAAGACTGCTCCCCCTTTCTTTATTTTCTAGTTCCTTTTTTCCGCTATCTCATCCTTTTCTATTCCCTCCATCTCTCTTTCTCTCTTCATTTTCTCTTCCTTTTTCCTCTCTTTTCTTCTTTTCCTCGTCCCTCTTTCAAGCCTTTCCGTCTTTTTCTCTTCCCTATTTCTTTGTTCCCTTTTTAGTCTTCATCTACACTCTCTTTCTTAACGTTCTTGCCTTCATCCTCGCCTCCTACTCCCCTCTCACTCCTCTCGATCTACCATCACTATTGACAGCTCTAAGAACCCTCACTGATGAACTTGGCTATGAACCCCACGGATACATCTCGCCGACTCATAGTAAACGAACCCTCCTTATGCCCAAGGGAAAGGAAAATAAACAAATCAATATAAATAAAAATAGACCCCATTAATCTTTTTAAAAAATCAAAATCCATTTTTGTTTGTGTGTAACGTCACCCTCTCCGACCAAAACTTCCCTCGGCAAAACTTCCAACTACAGCCAATACGAGTTAAAAGAGTGCATGTCATACCACACGCGGGAAAATGCACGAACAAAAATCAATCGAGTTTTCACCCAATGCAATGCAATAAGTGCAAGTTTCTCTTTTCTGGCTATCAACTGACCTTTGGGTGAATTAGCCGAATGTGAACTCCTTCAACCGAAAACGAATATATAAATTCATTCGGGAAAAGAAACGGAGAAACAATAAAACACGCAAATAATTACCGAGATACATTCACTTAATTACCAGACCCCCTCCCCCCCCTAAAAATGTATATATATATAATGAAACTTTCGGAATCAATAAATAACGACAAGCCGTCAATTACACGATGACGAGAGTAATTAAGAGACATTCTCAAGTCCCAATCACTGTCGCCGACCTGATGACGCCGAAGCCAGAGTCACTCCCACTGGACACGCCTCTTAACTCGCCCTCTTACTCAACGTGATTAACTGGCCACTTCAATCCTCTTGACGCCGCGGAGTCTCGTAGTGATAGGCGGAGTGTAGACTACATCGGCCACAACACCGCCTTTGGTGGACTATCTTGAAAATAATCCTTGCCTAATAGTGCCTATCTGAACGCCTTTGCACCCCCTCCCCTTCGCTATACACTATCGGCGTGCATAGGGGGGGAAGGGGAGGGGTGTCACTCCCGTCACTCGCTGAGAGGTCCCACATGGTCGCAAACCCTTCAGAGCACCCACGACAAAATGGACTCTCATGTTACGTTCTCTGGGGTGGGAAGGGGGTTGTTCTTTTACCCTTCACTTTTGAAATTTCCCATATTTCATATCCAAACGACTCGACAGTCCCTGAAAGCAAACCTCAGCATTAGTACAGTCCTACAGGATCAAAGCAAGCACATAGGTCTTTATGCGTTTCTTCCGTAGGTTTCGAATGCGTGGATTATGTAACAGCTTCTCGAACCTCGATGCCTTCTACCCAACAAATAAGAAACGAGAAACAAACAAAACATACAAACTTACTTCCATAACACATATGCTTGTCCGCACACATACGTAAGAACCCACGGAAAAAAACATATAAACATACACAGAAATTCTCATACCCGTCCTTTTGAAGGACTTCATACTGTCAGCATTTCTCGATCGCACAAGTACGCATTCTCCTTCCCTATTCATTTTTATTTCTCTTCTCATTCTCACTCCCAATCTTACTCTTACCCACCCACTAACCCATTCACTCATCCCTCTCTCTCCCTCTATCTCTATCTCTATCTCTATCCCTCTCCCTCTCTTCTTTTCCTTGGAGGTCGTCACGGGCAGCAGGTAGTGAGAGCATCAGGGTCAGAGTTGAGGGGCAGAGATGGAGGGGAATCATGCAAACGCAGAGTTGAGGGTCGCGCTGGACACGGATTGACCTCCTACCCCTACACCCTACCCCTTACCCCGTACTTTCTACCCCCTACGCCCTTTCCTTCAACACAAACACAAATGAAATGAAACGTCACTATAAGAATAGAATATTTCATCAGTTGTGACTATTTTCTTTCATCTGTATACACACGTTTCTGAGTCCGTAGCTTTTTTCTCTTTTTTTTAAATTCATAAACGCAAATTATACATTCGCGGGACCTCTTTGCATTCCCATGACACCCCTAAACCGCCGTCAAAAGACATTGGACTCCTTTTAGAACGTTTTTTGTTTCGTGGTTTTTTTTTTTCTTTTTTTTTTTTTTTTTTTTGTCGCGGTCATCGTCTTCGTCGCCGTCCCATGAAGTACTACCCTCGCGTTAGGCCTCGTGTTTTCGCCGCGGGTCACCCACCCTCTGTCTTTGAACCTCGCAACACCTGTCGCCAGCTATCCTCGTCGTGTCGAGCCACCTGCCGCCATGGTATCACTTGCGCCACCTCCTCTCTGTCGCAGCTGTGGACACCCTCTCTCGCTCCTCTCAACCCCCATCTAGTGGGTGTAGTGAGGTTTAGAGTCTACTCTAGAATCTGCAAGATATATATTGACAGGTTTGGTCGATCGTGCGATTCCTACCTTGCTTTGAAGTGAAGTTTTCAATACACTTGTTCCATTCCACACTGTCACTCACCTGAAAGAAATGGAAAACAAATTAATGATCAATGACACAAGAGAAAACTACATTAGTCACTCAGTCCATCTGGGAATAGAGGGAGGGAGGGAGAGGGGGAGGGAGAGAGGGGGGAGAGGGAGAGGGAGAGGGAGAGGGAGAGGGAGAGGGAGAGAGGGAGAGAGAGAGAGAGAGAGAGAGAGAGAGAGAGAGAGAGAGAGAGAGAGAGAGAGAGAGAGAGAGAGAGAGAGAGAGAGAGAGAGAGAGAGAGAGAGAGACATCTACAACACAAACACGCGCGCACGGCCAGCGTCCACCAAAGGACATCCGGCAACAGCGGCGGGACATCACAACACATCTATCTACCTGGCGTGCGTGACGGAGCTCTTTTGCCTGTCACTCCAGCCTTGATATCTCAATGCTTACATTATCATGTATGATTTATGATACAGGTTAAAGCCTTGTGCTTAAAGCTTTTAGTACTAACTCACTCTCTCACACACACAGACAGACACAGACGCAGCCACAGATACACACATGCACAGAAATACACAAGTACACACACATATTCTCTCTCTCTCTCCTTCTCTCTTACTCTCTTACTCTCTGTCTCTCTCTCACTTACTCACCCTTCTGTACATATGATCGGGTGCAAATTCCCACAAAAGAGAACACAGTTACAGTGAACGTTATCCTACCCCGGATGTGTTCATCACTTCTACCAAACTGTTTTCATCCTGTTAAAACTTTATATTATCTGCTGCGAGTAAACACCGAAAGTTGTTTCTGAACAATTTCGCCACTCAATATCATCTGTTAGGAATTGGCACGGAATAAATCCCTGTTCTCGAACTTCTCAAAATTACGCCATGCTCTAACAATCATGCACAAAACAACAACAATAATATAACAATACCAATAATGATGATAATCGCCATTCTACACCATGTCGTTATCAACACGCGTATCATTACCAAAAATGTTACAAAAGTATAATGTTATCATTTCTATAATCATATCATTCTCGTTTTTAATATCATAAATATAAATTTTACCGAAAGGGCAAACATAAATAAATAATTGATAAACTGCACCAACTACGAGTCAATCAATCGATCAGCCATAACCCCGCCAAACAGGCAACTCACAAAGAAAATTCCAAAGAAAAATCCACATTTCGCGAACAAAACAAAAAAAAAAGTCGCAAGGCGCCCCAGCCCCGTTGAGAAGAAGTCCAGAAAGTCCAAAATCATGCCATAAATTCGACCAATTCAGCGAGGACCGGCAATAATGGCTTGTCAAACGTGTCATCCACTCGCTGATTTATTAGCTGTCACTCGATATGCTTCGACCCTTAATCATCGGCGCTTCTGCCTCCTTTCAAGCGCCGCTCGCTCGCCGACGGAGACGACCCCGACGACAGGGTTTGCAATGATGCTCGCGCAGGAAGGGGACGATGCGAACTCTTCTCAGCGGTTGCAACGCTGAGACTGGAAGGTTATCACGGCCTTGTTGTGCTCTGGTTCTCTTCTCATTGTTATTACCCTAATTCTTATTACTATTACTGTTATCGTATTCATCATTACTTCTAACCGCCATCAAGACCATCTCTTCAAAGTGATCGCCAACTCAGACCTAACCACCTTCCACGTTATCCTCTGCACACCACCATCATTCCCGCTACCACAATCACCAGCACGATTACCCGAGTGGTCCCGGCGAGCCAGCTGGTAGCAACCAGTGCAACGCCCTGCCAAATGCCCGCCGGTCCCGTCTTCCATATTTGTCCCAGCGCGGGGCTCTGGCATCTCATTAACTTATCTCCTCGTTGTGTTCCTGTTCGTTCTGTTTACGCAGCGAGAGTGAGGCCTATCCTTGGTTCCCACGCTAATCTGCATGCTCGCCTGTACCTGGGACTCGAAGAAAAGAGCAGTCATGAACCAGCCATGAGGTGGACCACTCAAGTGAAATGGCCACGGGCCTCCCTGACGACTGGCCCAAGGTCAGAAAACGGTACCGAACCTTATAAAAAAAAAAAAAGCCCTGCCAAAAGATCATTTGCCTAGATTTCTCTCTCCTGCGTTTATGTAAATTTATATAAAAAAAAGTTGGTTTCCATAACAGTTACTTTTTACCATACATAACACAGCTTGTCTGAAGGCCTTCAATTTCATTATTGCATATCATTCTCGCAGAGCATGATGGTCATCCGCAACACCATTCCAAGAGTGGGCAGCGGTGTTTGCTAGTGACCGGCACGGCGACCTTCCAACGTGCTAAGGGGACACAATAGGCCTACGTAGCTTGTAGTTCGAAAAAAAATTTGAGTTCACATAAAACATTACTCAAGGCGTGGGCAATTTCTTTTATTTACTCGGATCATACACAGGGTTCCCGAAACAAAGGATGGAAGTAGACCTACTGTAAGTGTCAATCGCAACGGCCTTCTCTCCGGCCACGCCTCGTGAATCAAGTCGTCACGCGCAGGCTATTGATGGCGGTGTATTATCTCGCCATAAGAACACGAAAAGACGAATTACCACGTCCCCCAAGGCTGACCGAGCAACGCCGCCGTCTTCGCCTAGCTACCTCCTCGTCGCACTCTCAAGGTGACGAACAAAAAAGTGCCACGTCACCTGCGGGAATGTGCGGTGCCACTCGTCGCCGCGAATTCCGGGCGTGACGGTCGCTGGCGGTAACAGACACCAACGGAGGGTCGCGACACTTTGTATACTACGAGTTAGAAAAGGGCTTGGCAACACTTACTCTGCCAACATTACTCTCTAATCACTATACTTGTTGTGGTCTCGGGAGAACGCTGTGAGGCGGAACGCTAAAATGAGAATAAAAAAGCGTAATTGCATAAACGCCGCCCTAATGAGTAGCACGTGTACACCCAGGTTCCAACAGTAGACGGGGTTGACAGTGACGATAATGGTCACAAACAAACACAGAAGGAGAGAAAGGCTGGGTGGAAGGACATCCAGAGAGAGTAGAAACGGAAAGTGAAAAAATATAAGACAAGCAAATGCGACGAAGAGGGGGGGAGGGGTAATATACATCATTCTACGCAAAATTATAAACATCCACCTAAACCACAAGGTAAAGACTCTTGACAAAGTATCCCAGAAGAGTATGACGTCAAGTATTCTCCGATCACCCCAATGCCCAGAAAGGAGAGATTTCAAGGGTAAGGGAGTGCGTCGGGGTAAGGGAAGGGGGCACACCTGTGACCTTGAACCTCCTGTCCGCTCACCCATAGCCACGGCATTCGTCATGAGATAGCGCTGTAGTGGAGTGTTTCGGATCTGAGGAACACTCCTCGAATTCATGGCGACGCGAAGACTCGGTTCTTTGTAGAAATTATTGCAATTCCAGGAGGTTACATTGCAACGTAATCGTCTCGCTTAAGAACTATTCTTAGTGGCAGGAAACGTGACGAAACTGTTCTGCTGAACATTCAGAATGAATATTATTAAAATTCGACACAAAATCAGAACACGCGATAGCCGTGGAATGAATACAATGAAATTCCGCAGAGCCACTTACTTTCAGACTTTGTGACAGTGACCGACTTGATAAGTGTGCAACAATACGTTTTGTTATCATCGGCTAGATACGAAAGCTTTGATGGGATAATCAAGGATTGTATAATGAAACCGCCCCTAGCTGAAGCCATTGTCATGTAAGATAAACTAATAAAGGCTATTTCCTAGAATCCCTATCTACAATAGTACGGTGTTTCCCACGGACAGAAATGTATTGTTGGGTGTTCAGTAACGTTAAGGTTTCGTGTATTAACATACGAGAGCTTCCTGTAACAAAATGCAGTCTTTAGTACTATATTATCAAACATTTTGATACTACAAATTATAAATCCAAATACAGCCCAATCTAAGGTTCTTATTAAGAGCGAGGGAGTGGTACCCTGGGTGTCAAACACATCACCATCCCATCGACTCAGCATGGCCCCACCTCCTACAGGCCCGAGCCTTAATCCTAGCACCAGCATCCCGGACTCTACCTTCCTTAGCCTCTCCTCTACCCTCCCCTCCCCTCCCCCATTACCTTGCCCCCTTTGCACCCCTCGAAGGGCCTCCACCACACCATCGCATTTCCACCTTGGCCCTGGCATCCTTGCACTGGGCCTCACGATCCCTAACAAGGATCCAGCATCATCGACCGAGTCAGTCACACGCCAGCCCTGATCTTCTCGCATCAAAGATCTCAGGAGTCTACATAATAACCGCGATTTCTATTATGCTTTTATTCCGCTTCGAAAAAAATAATTTTCATCTTAAACCCATTTATCCTGGTGGTCCTTGCTTGTCTCGCTGGCGTCGCAGGGGCGCGTCACTTAATCAACAGCGTTAGGAGGATCGCTCACCTGACCGTGACACTGAGCAGTCACAGACTTCAAGGCCTATTTAAGCGGGGGGAACGGGGTTGGCGGGGGGAAGGGAAGGGGGGGGGGATATACAACGTGGGACTAAAGTGTTCGGAGGAAGAAGATTCGCGCATGTTTATTCATCCCGGGAAGAGGCGTGTCGTGACCCTCACTGCTGTTGAGACTGAGCAGGTGGTGCGAACGCTCCGCTCTTCTGCCTGGTCGGAGGATTAGCCAATCCATCCACTTCGAGAAGCTCCTCTCCACCGTCCCTCTCCTCCACCCCTTTCCACCCTCTTTTCGTGCAGCTAGTGACTATTCTATTTTCTACCAAGATGTTAAAAAAAATCGTCAACTAAAGGAGCCTAATCACAACAGGTTCACCATCAGAGTCGTAAGACACGTAGCGACGTCTGAGGCAGCCATGCCCTCCCGCCAGAGCGCTGCCAGGGCCCACCACGGGGCATACACCGTTCTGCCCTCCCACACTTACCGGGGCATTACCATATCAAAAGGCGCGCCGCCTCCTCCCACGCCTGCCTCAGGGAGTGTGTCCTGGATGCTTGGAAATTGGGGACTCCTCGCACGCGTTCCCACACCTGTCACAAGCGCGAATAAGACAATATGCAAAGGGAGAGTGACTCCTTTCACTCTCATCGGGAATATATAAACATATCTCGTAGTGGCTGGACAGCGTAAAAGTATGTTCATGCAGAAAGGCACTTCCACTGCCTGATTCATCTGATATTAATTCATGATGTATACATAAGTATGTTCAATTGCCAACACAGTAAGAAAAATAATATTGCTTGATTCCGCAGAAATAATGAAGTCAACCCCACAGAAGTGAAGCATGTACTATAGAGTGGTTATACAACCCCCCCCCCCCTACCTCTCTGACTAGCAGCTGCCATGATAAAGTGCCCCGTGATGCCCTGCAGTGCCTGGCTCGCATCATCTGAAGGAGGGGCACGCCACCACCTGCATCCCTAACCATTAGTCAATCCTTACTAGGCCAATGTATATAGGCCAGTCAGTATCTCCCTTTATAGGTTCCATCCACCTCCGATCCTTTTAAACTTCGAATCATTTAAATTATATCATCTGATACATCCAACTGACATGTTTTCAACTGATTCTCCTCCCTTCGTTGTTTTGCCTATTTGTTCAGCATGACTTTTCAATATATACCACTTAACCTTATCCTCTGGATATAATATAACTCTTCTTTTATTTCAAATTTGTCCCCCGATTTTGAGATAATTGCAGTTATAAAAAGTTTTATATTCGGTTCCCTTGAAAACACACACACTCTTTCTCCTCCTCCTCCTTTGCTCTGTCATATTTCCTCATCACGTATCTCTTGCCATGTTTTCTTTCTCCTTTCTTCTCTTTTCATTCCTAATCATTAAGAATTGTCTTATCTATTCCTTTTTAACCCAACAACTATAATCGCAACCTCTACTTATGATAGTGCAACATTATCGAAATCCTTCTCTCCATCATCCACGATTGCGTCGTGAAGAAGTAATGTCCTCTTGAGAATGAAATTATCGTCAACGAGGAATATCCGCGCATGAATGTCGTTATTAAAGATACTTCCTTGCCTGCCGCAAATTATTTCCTCAATCAACATTTCTCGTCGGTATCTCAATTACGATTAGTTAAGTCTATAAAAAAGAACAATAATCCAGCATACACGTGGAACCACTGAACCAATGCAAACCTGCTACGTGATTTTCCTTCGTCGTCATGCGATCCCTCTTCCCCTTCGTTCTCGTGTACTTCGATGTCGTCGTCATGCGATTCCTCTCTGTCGTCATGCGATTCTCCTTCGCTCACCTCCGTGGCCTTCAGATCGCCGTCGCCGTTTTCCTGCCGGAGGGACCCCGCGGCCCTGCCCTCCGGTGCCGCCTCGCTCTCACCTGCGCCTTCACCCGCGACCTCTTCTCCCGCGGTTCTCACGTCACTGGCACACAGGGGGCAGGCTCCGGCCGTGGCGCGCCTCGCTTCTTTCCTTTCGCACACGGAACACCCGCCCACTCTCCGCAGGTAGTCGTCGACCTCCTCCTCCTTGAAACGGATGATGGAGTTCTTCTTGAGGTGGACGTCGAGGTCGGGCACTTCCATGTTTTCCAGATCGCTGTCTTTCCTCCTGAGGATGGCCTGGATGACGTCATCGTCCCCCATCACCACGTCCACGGCGTCTCCCTCGGCGACGGCCACGGGGGCTGGCTCTTGCACATCCTCTCCGTCGTGGAAGTGATACTCCGTGTGGGCGTGGTGGAGGGGCGGGGTGCTGGACCTCGCCACCCCATTGGTCTCCGGCAGGCTGAAGCTCTTGATGAGAGGCTGGGACTGCCTGCGTGTGGGTCGAGGCCCCTTCCGCTTGAAGCTGAGTTTCCTCTTCCACATGATGAGGATGCTAGGTGTATCTCACAAACCCACCTAGTCTGTTACTGCATTCAGATGAGGCCTATCCTCTACACCAGGCCCCAGAGAAGAAAATCACTTATAGACAAACTACAGATTCCTATATATTTCCGTATACCTATAATATTGTATCCACAAAAAATCCTCAAAGGATCAAAACAGTTCTTG
>BOPN01006315.1:32500-37500 GCA_017312705.2 Penaeus japonicus
TCCTTTCTCGTTCTGCAGCATCCCCCTTGCCCCTTTCTGAGATAAACGCAATCAGTTAAGAGTTCAGTTCAGTGAGGTCTGCGATATGCGATTCATTATATATTCCGGTTGACGCGGTCGACATGTCTCGTACGACTTCCTGGCACTCGGCTTAGGGAATGGCACTTGCTGTGGAAGCTTGCGTTTGTGGCCCTTTGTTCCACTGTGGCATTGTTTCCGAGATCCTGTGTTGTCTAAGCGACTATGTCTGTTTGCGATGACGCAGTCTGTTGTCATGGCGATATGCCATTCTTTGTTGCTACGCCTATATAAAGTTGTCAGGGCTTTAATGTTTTTTTCTATTTGTTTCTTGTCACGAAGTTACCACTGCATTGCCATGTTGCATGCTATGTGAGAGTGCATCTTTAGCACTAATATCAAATTCCTGTAACTCAAGCACCATGTCACCACTGCAGGGATTATCTGGACTGCTGCATCCTGCGCTAGCAATATCAGCGGCTGCGGAATTATTAATGCACCAATATCAATAGCGCAAATCTTTTTTGACGCTGTAACACATTTCGCTTCACGTTCATCAATGCGCAGAGGCGTTTACATTTCGTCTTTCAATTTAACATTTTCATACAGAATAACGTAGTATCGTCGATTACTAAGACGCCATAAATTCATAAGCCAATCTTTTCCGCCGTGTCACTGTAAAGCCGTGTATCATTTATGAGCAGAAAGGCACTTTACTATCACTTTGGCACAGCCTAGCACTAGCTCAGTCTGTAAATGGTGTTGCACTTGCACTCACGGCAAGCGAAAGTCCACGTCAGAACCCACTGGCATCAATCAACCTCAGTGCCAGGCATCCCCCACTCCGGCTCCACGGTGGCACCATCAAACTGTCATCCACCATCAGACATTGGCACTCTCAACACTCGCAATGACCGCGACGGTGCCAGAGATGCTGCTTCGTATCCGGACTTCTTACACAACGACGTACATACACAATAACTCCTGTTAAAACTCCTTGTAACCGGATCGCTCTGTGAGGGCGTTGTCAAGGCGCAGCTATAGGCAGCGACTGGGTCAAGTGGCACTCGGCGGGCCAGCTGAGCCTACAGCATAGCCACTCACAAGCTCTCAGTTCCGTTCTTACATAACAACACCGAGGTAACAACACATGGCACGCCCTCAGAAAGCAAATATTAAATGGAAAAAAAAATGTTTTCATTCACTGCATTTATCATATTTTTCGAAAATATCACACAAATAATAACGACAACAGACACCATTCCTCTCCGTACCCTTCTCCTCCACCATAAATCCAAAGGCAACAAACAGAGACCAGGAGAGGATTTGACGCGACACGTGAAGTCACAGAACGAGGCGGAACCGCGGAGTGGCCACGTCCTTCCTTCCCGGCAGTCAGAGTAACACTGTCACTAACGCTCACTCGCGCGCTGAGCTTGGAAGTCTTACTCGCCGCCCGCTCGCCCGCCCGTCCGCCTACCTCAGCCTCTCGCCGTTTCATCTTCGATATTGGCCAGTCATTAGACGCCTAAATTAGTAAGGGGGTAATGCATGATCTATACGTATATCTACTTATTTTATAACCCAATGATTTTTATCTTTTCCAGTTCTAGACATTTTAATGAGCTGCGTAGTACTTAAAACAATTTTTGAAATCTTGAGAAAATAATGATTACACAGAAGAAAGAAAAGGCGATCGAAGTTCATAGCACGCATCTCGATCCATGCGGAAGTACGGTCGTGTCGCCCGAAACAAACACACACGTTAATGTGTCTCAAGATCCGTGTCGTAAATCATGCTAGAGGCGAGGCCTACCAGGATAACATTACGGGCGCGTCACGGTAATTAAGGAATACCGCGTGAAGGTTGTGTGGGCGCGGACCTGCGTGTGGAAGGACCTCCCCCATCCCACCACCCCCCACCTCTCTACACACCCACACACACCAACCCACTGATACCCGACCATCAGGACACGCCCGCGCCGCTAACTTGGCCTTGGCAGGTCTCAGGTCACTACCCCAGCGCCGCCAGCATCGTGACAACTCGCCTCAGCTGCTCCCGTGCATACACGCATATGTATTCATAAATACAGCATATGCATGTTCAAGAATATATTATGAAAACACTACAAAAAGAAGAAAAAAAAACTCCAGATGAATGTACAAGCTCAGTATATAGATATGTATATGTATGTGTGTGTGTGTGTGTGTGTGTGTGTGTGTGTGTGTGTGTGTGTGTGTGTGTGTGTGTGTGTGTGTGTGTGTGTGTGTGTGTGTGTGTGTGTGTGTGTGTGTGTGTATATATATATATATATATATATATATATATATATATATATATATATTACATATAGACAGATAGATAGATAAATAGATAAATAGATAGGTGTATAAATATATATATATAAATATATATAAATATATAAATATATATATATATATATATATATGAGAGAGAGAGAGAGAGAGAGAGAGAGAGAGAGAGAGAGAGAGAGAGAAAGAGAGATTTATCTATCTATCTATATATTATATATTTTCATACTACATTTTTTTAATACATGAAAACTAGTTGACGGGCTACACGCTATGCACGCACGCACGCATACACATAAACACAGGCAAACACACAGATACACAAAGACACACACACCACCGTCATGACACATCTTTCGTTTTCCCTTCCTTTAACTCTTTCGTCACAGCAATTAACAACCTGCAATTTGTGCATCAGTGTCACATCTCTCTCTCCCGCTCATGCAACTGACATCCCTGGAAAATTACGATCTCTTTGTATGTATCACTCATATCCTCTCCCCCGCCTTCTTTACCTCTCGCCTCGTTCCATGTATCACTGTTCTCTCTCGTGTTTTCTCCCTATCCATCTTTCTTCTTCTACTTCTCTCTCTCTTTCTCTTTCTCTTTCTCTCTCTCGTTTATACTGTGTCGCATCTTCTTTCCCCATCTCTTTATGTCTCCCGCCTCCCTTTATATTGCTTTCTATTCCACTCTTCGAAAATGTTACAAGATTTCACTGTCCTTCTTCAACTCAGAGTTTCTCTCGTGTGGAAGAGACGTAAATGAGTATGAATAAGAGGTTGTTCATTCCCATTTGCACCTTTTGTCACAGTGACCTCTATTCCGTTTCTCTCTACATCATCATCCGATTTTCATTCACTAAACCCTCTCAGGTAAACAAAAGACGCATCTCCCCCTCCCCCCCCCAACACACCCGTGTCTCCAGACTCCAACACCCCCTTACCTCCTTACCCCTCAACCCCCTTAAAACCCTCTCGCCCGTGCCCCTGACAGCCGTCTTAACGACCATCTCCTCTGCCTTAATAACCCACCACTCGGAACACAACACTCTTTTGTCGCAGCTCATTAACACCTGGCGCCCAATTAACCTCGCGATGTCGCCCTCCTTATCAGCCCCTCCACCCCTATCAACACTAACATCACCCCCCTCCCTTCTAACCCCTATCCCTCACTACCCCCCCCCCCCCCGCAACCAGACGACCTTGGCCTACAGATCTATCATTCTTTATTCGACGTCGATATCGCACAACAATCACGCCACCCTGCGGGCTACACCTCCCCTACTGTATTCTCCGTTTCCTCTTGAAAATTGCCACGAAGGCACTTATCACCAGACATCAGCGTTGGTCCTTGACGTCCGTGATGGGGAAGAGAGAGAAAGAGAGAAAGAGCAAAGGAAGTGGTAAAGAATTGTGTGTTTTTTGTTTTTATTTCAGATAGAAGGGAAAATGAAGACAAAAGTGGTGGAAAATATAAAATAGAGGATAGAGGTTGGAGAAGGTGATAAACAGAAATAATTTTTGGCTGAGACACAGATAGATAGACAAATCGATAAACACAAAAAAATCCTATGAATTAATGAACAGATAGAAAAACTAATATATCAGCTTACTAGACAAAGATGGAGAGATCGAGACCACACAGAGGGGGAAGAAAAGAGATAAAGATACAAAGAAAGGGGAAAGACACTAACAAGAGAAATAAAAGGCTAAAAGAGAAAACCACCACGCAAAACAAAATTCGAAAACAAAAGCAAGACAAAGACAACAGAGAGAGGTATGTATCCAGAAAAAAATGGAAAAGGTTTTCTGAATCGATGCGCTTTCGAAAATGGAAAAAAAATCCACGTGCAACAGCGCGTGCCAAAATAAGAACAAACAAACTCAAAGAAAAAGGCACTCTTGTCATGCCGTCTCCCTCTTAGTCTTACAATCACTATGCTGTTCACACGGCCTATTGCTCTTTCTTAACCTCTCTTCAACTATTTCTTCTGTTCATTTTTTTTTTCCTTCCTGGACTCTTGCGTGTCGTGCGATTTTGTTCGGTTTTTCTTTCTTTTTACGTCAAGCTTTTTCTTCAATTGTTCCACTGAAAAAATACTCAAACTATTTGCGTTTTCTCGATTTTCCCAATATCTCCATTTTTTTTTCTTTCTTTCTTTTTCTTCATTTCTATTTTTTCCAATTTCTCTCAAGCTTTTTCCATATTTTTTTCATGTTCACCTTTTCTTTCTTTTCATTGTATTTTTCCCTTTCCTCACATTTACCCCAATCCCCCCCCCACTTTTTCCCACCCATACTCCCTCCCCCTCCCCCTCGCCTTCCCTCTCCAACCACAACATTCCGTTCATTTTCTTCGCTCTGAACGTATTCATATTTGTTTCGCCATTCCACACATTCTCACTAATTACTAACAACTTTCTAGTCCCCAGCATCTAAGGTCCATTGTTTCTCCGAGACACTTGTAGAAGAGGGAGGAGGAGGGTAGAGGGAGGAGGGAGGAGGGTAGAGGGAGGAGGAAAGGAGGGTGGAGGATGGGGAGAAGGGAAGATGGAGAGAGGAAAGAAGAAGGGAAAGAGGAGAGAGGGGGGGAGGCTATAGGCGAGGTGGGTAAGACATTGGAAAAAGAGGGAAGGAGCGGAATGGAGTGAAGAAGTGGAGGCCGTT
>BOPN01006315.1:42500-45000 GCA_017312705.2 Penaeus japonicus
TTTCGTGAGGAAGAAACGTGAAACAACAAGAATCGGAGGCTGTGGAGTGCATGTTGCGGAGAGGCGGGGGGGGGGGGGGGATGAGGGTAGTGGGGTAGTGGAGATGGGAGAGAAGGATGGAGGTGGGGGGGAGAGGAGAGAGGGAGGAACGGGGAGGGGGGAGCAGCAGACGTGAGGCTCTGCAGTGGCGTCGTGAATAAGATGGAGGACAAGGCCACCCCGCCGCTGTTGCAGGGTGTTGAAACCGGAGGTGTCGAGGCGCCGGGGCAAAGTGTCGGCCCGGCACTCTCATTATGGCCTCTGCATCGCAGCTCAAGCCTTCTATAGCTTTCTGTTTCTGTCTATCTCTTAATCTATTCTTTCTCTGTTCATGTGCTTACACATTTCTTATATAGGTATATCTGAAAACTGTTGCGCGTTATTGCGCTTGGGCGAAAGGGTGTATGAACAATCAAAGAAACACAGACACATACGCATACACAAGTACACGCAAAACAATTACAGGATACAGATAGGAGCAGCACAAGCATCCCGCTGAACTCTGCACAAGAGATAAGCTCTGAGACAACGCGCAGCACACAGCCGATCACCCATCACCGAGCGGCCAATTCTTCTCAAGACGTCTGGGCCATATTTGCAATAGCTTTCTTAGTCATTTTTTCTCGCGTTATCCCTCTCCATGTACCTCCTAACATAAGTCATGTTCCAATAAACTTATCAAGGAACATGCGAAGATGAGAAGCCCGAGTCTACAATACTGAGGCTGACTTTGCGTTTCTCATTCTCTCCATACGAACCGTGAGGTAACATGCCTTGATAAGTGTGGGCGCACAAGAGAGAGCGCCCATACACTCCAGGGTCAGGTTACCACGAACCACCACCATATGCCAAAGTGCCCGCACGACACAGAGCCTTTGTATAACTCCAAGAGATGTGAATTCAATAAAGAGCTACTTCACTTTAATCAATGACAGCCCGTCCGATAAATACAGTTTGTAGCCATTTGTTGACAGTGTACATGTTTGAGTGCTCTTGTACATCAGCACAATGAACAACATCGTACTCTAACTCCCTTCTGCGTTACAGAACCTCTGCTTCAAAGCCATGGCACATCGCAGAGGGCCGTCCGCCAACGACTTTCTCCAAACGGGTAAAACATTCTTGATGGAAGTACAAGAATTCCTTCGGAGGGTGACGTTCGAGAAAATTCCTTCGGAGGGTGACGTCGAGAGCTGCCTGGGCCGCCATCCATCACCGTGAAGGTCCAGGCGTAGAGGATTCGTGAAGGAAGAGGGGGGGGCTGTGAACCGGGGGAGAGGACGGGGGGAGGGACATACCATAGGGAGGCTACTGGTCCTGCCAGGGACAACAACACCGAGTCCTGTTTTTCTTTTCAGTTATGGTAACTGTACCTCAGGATATTTTTATTTGTATGCTTATAAAAATGCATACTTGCATATATAAATACATATAAATATATGTGTACGTATACACATGTATGTGTATATGTGTGTATCTGTATATCTTTGTGTATATTTGTGTGTGTGTGTGTGTGTGTGTGTGTGTGTGTGTGTGTGTGTGTGTGTGTGTGTGTGTGTGTGTGTGTGTGTGTGTGTGTGTGTGTGTGTGTGTGTGTGTGTGTGTGTGTGTGTGTGTGTGTGTGTGTGTGTGTGTGTGTGTGTGTGTGTGTGTGTGTGTGTGTGTGCGCGCGTGCGTGTGTGTGTGTGTTTTAGAGTTCTAAACATCTACCTATATAAAGTAAAATATAAAGTATGCACACACTTTATCATATCTAATACATTCACATAAACTAAAGCGTTAGTATACCCCCAAAACCAGTATCTGTCACCATGACAACCCCACGCAAACCGTACCTGCCCCCCCCCCTCCCCCCACGCGTGCAGCCCGTTAGAGGAACAAACTTATTCCCACCATCACCATCATTAACGGCCTTCGTCAATTATCCAACAAATCATACAACGCTCGAGATACTATGGTCGCAACAGAGGCTTGCGGTTCCTCTGGTTCCTCTTGTCACGAAGCGGGAGTATTTGGCGGTCGATCCTGGAAAAAGACGCATCCTACGCAGGTGTTAGGTGAAGTTGGATGGTTGGAGGTGTGGGGCGCGGAAGATTAAGATGCACCCAGGGGGGTAATGATAGCAAGGGATAAAGGAATATACATACATACATATACATATACATATATATATATATATAAATATATACATATACATACATACATATATATATACATATATATATATATATATATATATATATATATATATATATATATATATATATACATATACATATACATACATATATATATATATATATATATATATATATATATATATATATATATATACATATACATATACATACATATATATATATATATATATATATATATATATATACATATACATACATACATATATATATATATATATATATATATATATATATATACATATACATACATACATATATAT
>BOPN01006315.1:55000-78958 GCA_017312705.2 Penaeus japonicus
GGATCTATTTTTCCTTGGGAAATGTATGGGATCTGTTTTAGCTAATATAATAAATCTTATACTAACTTAAAGATGTATATTTAAATATACATCATACGCTGCACACCAATGTAATATAAATTGAGAGACCAAAACCTAATACAAGTATATGGCAATAAAAAAAACGATTAAAAGAAAAAAGGGTTTTGAAGTTACATTAACAAAAATGCTGGATTGTATCCCCTTTTGCAGAATTTGAAGTTTAAAAGAGCATGATGTTTTGGGAAAAACAAAAGAGACGAGAATTAAAAGCTGCTGCTCCCCACCCAATTCTTCTTGCAGTGCATTCCCGAGCTGCATTCTGCTGTGAGTAATGGAGGGAACCTGCTTATAACGATCAATAAGCTACGATAGGAATAAACTAATTATTCTAAATATGTGTGCCCTTATTTAGTTTATATCATTCTTCATAATTCTATATTCTACACACACAGGCTTCGAAACATATGCATACTATCTAATTGTACAGACACAAACACACACATGAAACAGAAACAGACAGAAACACACACATATTTGTGTGCATATATATTTTGGCAGTGTTGTTTGGATTATATATCATTCTTTCTGTTTCTGTCTCTGTCTCTGTCTCTCTCTGAGCGACCCCGTGGACCGTGTTGCCGTCTGGGTGAGTGGCCAAGAAGACACTTTTCATCACTGACCATGACTGACTGCTTCCTTTGTCCATCCTACTTTTATGAATCTCGTTCAGTGTGATGACGTGTGTTGTGATAAAAATATAGTGCTTCTTACGGGTGTACGCTCAGGATGTACTTTTAATGGTGTCCGAGAAGGGGGATGATGATGCATAGGTAACTGAGAAGCTGGAAGTGAAGGTATGGTGACGGGATAATACAGTTTCAGCATACAGTGGCCTGGTCTTGTAGATGAAGCTACAGGTTAAACCACCGACACTATCCTCACCACTGGTGTCACTGTCACTAAATCAGTGACCACGGCCGCCACCGCCATCGCAAACCACCGACAGCCGTTCACCTTGGGCGATGCCCACGCAACACGACTCTTCCGTTCTTACTTAATGTACAGTACACCCATAGGAAAAGTCTAAATATAGATTTAGTTCACCTAGAGAAAGACAGAGGGGGGGGGGTAGAGAGAGAGAGAGAGAAAAGAGAGAGAGAGAGAGAGAGAGAGAGAGAGAGAGAGAGAGAGAGAGAGAGAGAGAGAGAGAGAGAGAGGGGGGGAGAAGAGAGGGAGAGAGAGAGAGAGAGAGGAGGGAGAGGGGGAGGGAGGGAGGGGGAGGAGGGAGGGAAGGGGAGAGGTCTCTCTGTTACAATATAGGAGAAAACAATTCAAAACAAAGGGAACGAAAAAGACAGACAGACAGGGAGACAGAGAGAGAGAGAGAGAGAGAGAGAGAGAGAGAGAGAGAGAGAGAGAGAGGGGGGGGGAGGGAAGAGAGGGAGAGACAGAGAGGGGAGGGAGGGCGAGGGAGGGAGGGAGGGGAGAGACGGAGAGAGGGGAGGGAGGGAGGGGGAGAGACGGAGAAAGGGAGAGGGAGAAAGAGATAGATAGAGAGAATGAGAGAGAGAGAGTGCTAGCGTGCTAAATAACACTATAAATACCCCCAATGCATTGCACATGTTATCACATCCATGACCAGTGGTTCATCCTTATCCATGCAACTTAAGCAACAACAATGTCCGACACTTTGTTGAAATTGCCAATATCTCGCTAACATCACTTGAACGTAGAATCCACAACTTTGGCTCTTTCATTGTTGAGAGGCGGTGATAGGGCTGACCTACGAGGCATTAAATCTCTCTAATGTGAAGAAAGAACTATGGTCTAGACTAGAAGGAAATATCCAACGGTTATCATAATCATAATCATCATTAATTTTGAACTCTATCCGGTCCATAAATAAAACAACAATAATTTTTAATCAATTTTTTTTTCGTCTCTAAAATATCTCCCTCACGCACAATAAAACAGGAGACTACCTCAAAAGCTCTAGGAAAATGTTCTCTCTAAAAGGAGGGCAGTTTATCTCCCAAAGTTTCCCGGGATCACTGCAGCCCGTTTATCGTTCCCGGAGACAGTGCCAAACGTACGAACTTCTTTTTTTTTTATATCTATAAGACTGGGCGGAGATTCTGGTTTTCGGCCAAGAAACGACTCGGAGGATTCAAGGACTCCCATTTCTTCCCTTCCCTTTTTGTCTTCGAAACACTTGCTTCGGTTCGCAGGAGTGATTCGAACATTTTCCGATGTGGAGTTTTCAGTGTGGAAATTAATGCGAGTGAGGGTCGAGAGATGTCTTTTAATGAGTATGTCCGAATTAGGAGAGAAGGGCGAGAGCTGAGGGGGGGGAGGAGAGGGGAAGGAGATGGGAGATGGGAAGGGGAAGGGGAAGGGGAAGGGGAAGGGGAAGGGGAAGGGAGAGGGGAAGGGGATGGAAAGATAGAGTGAGGGGAAGTGGAGTTGGAAGAGAGGACAGAGAAACTATCTAAGTAGATTGGTAACACACCATACACGAATAAGTATGTCATTTGCGTATTGTTGTTTGCGTACGTGTTGTTTTCTAATTGGGTTGCAAGCACGGGTATGAAAAATGCAACTCGTTTGCGGTTTAAACTGCTCGGACTACAGGTTAATATTTAGATGTCAGCCGCCTAACGGGATCTGGCGACTGTCAGCTTACTTGTCATGCTGGCTTACTTGCTCTTCTGAAGGTAGATGACGGGGGATTTAGCCCCCACCAACCCCAAATCTGTATCTATCATTCCCTCTTTCTACTTCTCTCATATCACCACCTATCCCCATCCTTCCTTTATTTCGCTCTATCTATGCCTCTCCTCCCTTCTCCTCTATCTACTCCACTCCTCTCCCTCTACCTCTCCCTATCCGTATCTGTACCTCATCCTCTACCCACGTGGAGCAGGTTGGGAAGGAAACACGGCGCATATCCACGCAGCTCTCGCAAGACACACTACACCCTGATAACACGCTCCCTTCACGCCCCCCCCCCCCCACTTCCCGGGGAGATTAGCCTCAGCTGCCACCCCGACGCCTCGGTATTAGCATTATCATCACTCTGTTAAGGTGGAGGACGAAGTTTACGTTCACAGGAAGAGGAACTTGTCCCGAACACGTGAGGATCTGGATAACGGATCTCGGGTCAGCTGTTTACCTGGTACCCGATTTATCGCGTTCCTTTACTCGCCGCGTTCTGTCACAATCTTTGCCGCCTCCTACGCATGAATCATCAGGTTCTTCTGTGTATCTGTTTTCGTTGTTAGTGATGGTGTTCATGTAAATTGAAATAATACAAATAGTATATCAATTGGAGAGAGAGCTTTAAATATCATTTTCTTCGATGTCTTTACTTCCTAGATTTATTATGAACCACAAGAAAGTGGAGTTATTCAAGCTAGGCCGTATGTTGGGCGGGACACACAATCTGGCCCCTGACTTTTAGCTGACCTTTTCTATGCTCTCTCTCTCTCTCTCTCTCTCTCTCTCTTGTGCGAGTGCCATGCACCGCCCTGCCTTCCCCCATGCCCAGCCAGCACCTCTGCAGCCATCACTCGCAAGGCTGGCACACTTGGTTGCACACGCTGCCCCCTCCCCCCTGACCTGGCTCCCTCCCTGCCGACCACCTTCACCCTAGCCCTCTGGCCCGCGCGGGAGACACCCGGAGCCTAAGCCACGTCCCTGAAGGACCCAGATGCACAGATACCATCCCTCTTCGCTCGCCTCGCCAGGGTCAGTCAGCGACTTGCGGTTCGCTAGTTGCTTTTACTCGCAGCGACGAACGTGCCTCGACTCGTTATTCGTGCGAATGCCAAACATGGCACACGAGAAGAAAAAATCGTTTTAAAAAAGAGTAATAAAACCCTCCCATACATTCACTTTGTCCCCATTACGCCTCTGCAGCGAGAGCTGGTATAACGTGTCACTAGAGAGAGAAAGATAAATACGGAAAATAGAAAGTAGAGAACAAGAGGAAGGCAATGACTTCAGCGATACAGCAGAAACACAAGACGAAAACAAGTAGCAATTATAGTATTCCCACTGACGACATAGTTGTTCCAGAAGATATGTCTAATCCCAAGACTACTATCATCATTTGTCATGAAATATACAATAACAAGAGTAGAAATGCGTGGACACATTCGCGACCAGTGACAAGGGAGCGCATCTGTGCCAGGGGCGAGGAAGGGAACCTGGGCAGTCGAAGGAACACACATGGCGTGGGCAGCGGGAGTGAAAGTGGTTTTGGGACGGCCAGTCACCATCACCTGTAGTCTAGCGTCCCTCGCTGTCCACTCACACACACGCGAAAACACAAACACATAAAAACATAAAACCGAAGCGTATATTTCATAATTTTTTCCTTTTAGTCTTACAGTGTAAGTTAGATATGCATCTGGCTTCGACGTCTTTATAGTATGCTTATGTCATCAACATTCACGCGCTATTATTAATTGTCAGATAAAAAGAAAACAAGTAAATGGGAAATGCCAAAAAAACAGTGACAACTTAATAGCTCTCAGACTCACAAACAAATACCCAAGTGAGGCCTCCGCTGTTGTCTCTGCACTTGTCTGTGTGTCTATCTATCTGTCCTCCGCACCCTCTCTCTCTCTCTCCATCTCTCCATTCCCCCTCTCCATATCTCCCTCTCTCCGTCTCTACATATCTCTCTATGTCTCTCTCCTTGTCTCTTTCTCCCTTTTTCTCTCCTCCACCTCCCCCCACCTCCCTCCCTCCCTCCCTGCCTCTCCCTCTCCCTCTCTGTCCCCTCTCTCTCCCTCTCCCTCTCTCTCCCTCTTTGTGTGTGTGTGCGCGCGCGTGTTCACAAATCCTTATTGTAGCGGACTATCCACTCCTCCTTTCTACACCTCCTTCTCATCATATTCTGTGTTGCAGATCTCCAATCCCTTTCTAATCTCTACCGACACTACTGCGCTAGCATCACACTTCCCTCGCCTTGCAACACCACAGGCCCACCATACCTAATCTATTTCACATAGCGGAGGCACACTTTATCAACCTGCCTCTTTGACACTCCTTTTTTTGTTGACCGTTCTTCCACTTTAATCGACCTGTTAGCCGCTTTTACTAGGCCTTTCCCCCCTCCCCCTCCCCCTCCCCCTCTCCCCCTCCCCCTCTCTCCCCCTACGGCCCCTTTTCCAAGTCTTCCCCAACCTGCCCCGCCGTGATGTAGCAAACGGGGTTGGATGAGCCACACCCGCGCAGGTGACTGACTGAACTAGAGAACTTTATGTGTATGTATATATGTGTGTAAGTAAAATGACACACACCATCTATATCTATCTACCTGTCTGTCTGTCTGTCTGTCTGTCTGTCTGTCTGTCTGTCTGTCTGTCTGTCTGTCTGTTTGTCTGTCTCTCTCAGTGTTTGTCAGTCTATATAAAGAGAGCAACATATATAGACAATTTATGAAAGCCGCACATATGTATGTATGTATGTATGTATGTATGTATGTATGTATGTATGTATGTATGTATGTATGTATGTATGTACGTATGTATGTGTGTGTGTGTGTATGTATGTATGTTCGCATGTATGTATATATGTATGTATGTATGTATGTATGTATGTATGTATGTATGTATGTATGTATGAATGAATGCATATTATGTATGTGTCCTTTTAAACTTGCACGCATATATGTACATCAACAAACATGTATACATGTACGTATGTATACATGCATGCCAGGAAGCATACTTGTAAATACAATGATAGGCATCAACATCGCCTCAGTCACACCCAAGGCTCGCCAAATTATCAAGCAGAGTACCTCCCTCTGGTGCACTTCTTGTTCCACTTGCACGACCAGGAAATCACCTACGCTAAAGCACAGGCGTTACACTGCATTTCCTCGCAGGGCTGCACGCTGCACTCGGGGCTACCGCGCTTAACCACACGCTGGCCCACGCGCCCGCCGGCCTCAAGGTCATCAACATACATAAACACTGTCCTGCGACGCGTTTGAGACGCCGGCACAGCGTTACTCGCCGATCATTACGATTTCTCCGAACAAGCGAGCCGGGAAGCCGCTTCTGCTGCTCCGGCGTGTCCCGGGTCGCCGCTGGTGACCAAGAGGGAGATAGCCAGCGACAAGAGCCTGGGAACACGAGGGAGAGGTGTGTGTGGAAGAAGGAAGCAAGGAGGAGCGGAAGAGAGAAAGAGAGGGGAGACGGGGGAGGGGAGGGAGGTGAGGGGGAGGTGGGAAGAAGAGGGGGAGGTGGGGGAGGGAAAGACGGTGGGGGGAAGGGTGGGTGGGAGAGAGAGGAGGAGGGTAAGGTAGGTAGGAAGGTAGGAAGGGAGGGAGGGAAGGAAGGATGGAGGGAAGGAGGGTGGGTGGGAGGGAGGGAGGGAGGGAGGGAGGGAGGGAGGGAGGGAGGGAGGGAGGGAGAGAGGGAGAGAGAGAGGGAGGGAGAGAGGAAGAAGACGGGCAGAAAAGAGACAGATACAAACAAAGCCAAGCGACAGAAATAAATCACACAACAAACGAGAGCGCGGTGGCGCGGACGGGGACGGGAATGGAGGTGGAGGCGGAGGTGGAAACGAAGGTGGGTGGGGGGGGGGGGCGTTCAGAATGAATGATTCCACTCGAGCACCATTAATAACCGACCCAACCGGACACCTCCACCGACCGACCGACCGACCAATCATCCATCATCCATCATCCCCACTACGGAAAGACAGCGCGTGACGGCGGCGGCACGAGCGGTCCGGACCGACCGACCCGAGCTCCGTAGACTTACCGGAGCGCGTAAGGGGGTCGCGGTTCATAGTTACCGGGCTGGAAAATGCGTCGAGGTGGCGCTTTGGAATGTACGGGCTGAAGAAATATAGGTATGAATGCGGTCGGATGAAAAGAAAATAACGTACCTAAAATAATGATGATGATGATACTACTACTACTACTACTACTACTACTAATAATAATAATAACAACAAAAACGATAATGATAATGACAAAGATAATGATAATAACAAATAATGATATTAATATTAATAATAATAACAACAATAGTAATAATGATGATGATGCTAATAATTATTATAATAGTAATAATAATAATAGCAACAAAACAACACTAATAACAATAATAACAACAATAACAATAGTAATAACAAAACTCACTTTAAAAGTAATAACACTAACACACCGGAAGAAACAAACACCGGCGTTACACAACCAGGTATTGTATGGCTCGCCCCTCCCCCTCCCCCTACCCCCACCATGCCCCCAAAGGCCCCTTCAAGGTGTAAGATTACTTCCCGTAGGCCAGGCCGCACAATGCCGCGCCGCTCGCTCGCCGGGTTCTGGTGCCATGTTACTCGCCTCCCGAAGAGGGGTGTTCAGGGTTCTTGTATCAATGATAACTGGAAAATGGTCTTTATATAACTCAGACAGACACAGACAAACAAACAAACAGACAGACAAACAGAGAGACAAAGACATATGCACAGACATACAAAAAACTAGCCTAACTAACTCCGTCCGAAGGGTGCGTGAAAGATGGCTTTGGCGCTTTTAGCCTTTGTCGACAAGGGAATGAAAATCCCTTCTTCACGAGAGTTAATCAAAGTTCCCGAGATTTTTTTCCTAATCAAACTTGCATCAAAAGGGAAACTTATGAAGCGCCGTCGGCAAACACATGCCTCACATGTTACACGAGTTATCCGCCCTTCCATTATTGCCTCTATGAAAAAGTGTGAACGGCTAGAAGACGTAGCCATCAGGTAGTGCCTCCATTACACTCCCATAATTACGAGAGACATTCTAACGTCATTAGCATGTGCCGGCCTATGATTAGGCTGGGCCCTAACTACATTCGGATTCCACGCGACCATGTGATTTGGTTCACAATGTTCATAATTTTTGAATACGATAATATTCAAGTCCCTTGGACAGTCCTACATAGAATCTAAACTAACCTACTCTGACCACAAACGTCAAGATTAAAACAACAACAACAGGTTTATCAATACTTCGTCACGATCAAACGATTTAAGCTGCAATCTATTCGTTTTTAAACATGCTAAAACAATACCCTTAGGACAACACCGCACCCACTCTAACCTAACCTCGCCTAACTACAAGCTTCAGGATAGAAAAATTATCCACATTTTGCCTGGTTTCGTCACCACGATACTAAACGAGACAACAAAGATCCTCCCGTGTCAGGATATTACTGCCTTAACCGGATACGCTGAAGGATGTGATGTGTTGTTGTGTGTGATTTATCCCCCGAGAGTTTCTTCTTAAAAGAGCCATAAAGTTTCCCACCAGTGTTTGGATTTCTGCTTTCTGATAATTTTTTTTCTTTCAAACGGAAATGTATTCACAAAAAGTGTACATTTTGGGTAAATTTGGATACGAATCTGGGCATTTACTGTTGGAAAGGACGACTCATGTTTATAAAAAATATATATAAAAAATAAATTAAGCGTTATCCCCTACAGCAGAAGCATCAGCGTCGGGCGACGGTTAGTGCCTTTTGAACAGCTATTGTCACTAGGTGCCCCGGGCATACGGGCATACGGGCATACGGTGTGGATAGGCGTATCGCTCAGCTGATCGATAAGAAGGGGCCCGTCCCCGCCTAGCTAACAATAATATATATGAACATATGGGCCACTCGCCGAGGTAAGAAAGGAGAGGGAGGGGCGGGGGATGTCCCAATACTTGGCCATCTTGAGGGACGATCTCGACTGGTTTCCTTAAGCTTTCATTACCCTCCTTTCGCGCTTGGGGAGGGCGCCGCCGTCTTTTTCGTAGACCATTCCACATGTCTGGACAAGTACATCTAAGTGCGTTTAAAGAAGAGTGTGTGTGTGTGTGTGTGTGTGTGTGTGTGTGTGTGTGTGTGTGTGTGTGTGTGTGTGTGTGTGTGTGTGTGTGTGTGTGTGTGTGTGTGTGTGCGCGCGCGCGCGCGCCCGTGTCTCTGTATGTATGTGTACGTGTTCCTCTATATGTGCATCTGTATGAATATCTGTACATATATGTGCTTGTGTTTGTGTATGTATGGGTCTTTTCACACGCAAACGCATACTCTCAACCCATCGCAGGTGGTGGTGAAAAGAGTCATCAAGACACAGTGATCGATCAACAAAGCAACGCTGAACAGGAGCGAGAAAAGGGGATCTCAACACAGAGAGAGATACAATGAAATCACCCCAGACAAACAAAACAGGCAGAGCGCTCCACCCGCAACGAAGCCCAGAGCAGAACACTTCAAAACAAAAGCCTCCCAACAAGGAGGGGGGGGGGGCATCACGAAGCCCAAAAAATAGCAAAGATGCAAGAGGGAGCACCCGGTGAGATCATCGCAGACAGCAACGGGACAACGGGCGAGGGTCTGGACTGTTTCTGGCAACAGTCCAACAGTCCATCCTACTCCCCCCCTCCCCGTGCCCCTTACCCCTTCCACGAGTGGCTACTGGGGGTGTCCCCCCGCCCAATAATAAACAAATAAATAAAGAATAATGAAACATGATCATGAAATATTTCTTAAAATCGTAACAGTAATAAAACCTAAAACTCGTAGTCACCGACCGACCTTTGCAGTCCCTCCCGATCGCATAAGTTCACTCTGATCCACGACAGACGGACGGAGCCACGTGAACGAACAACCCGAATGCTTAAAAAAAGAAGTCGCCGCGGCCTTGCAACACTTTCAGCTCTCCGGATACTCTTGAACAGTTACATTCAAGATCTAACTTCCAGAGTGGCTCTCTTGCACTTCCTGCCTCAAAGGCCTAGTAACGCTTCACTTTTAATATGCCATACACACAAAATCAATCAAACACATATGCAAATTTCAAATTACCCTCGAATGTATACAGAGACATCCTTATAATCCACACCCCTGACCTAATCACCTTCAACATCAGATGAGCCAACACCGACATGTGACAACAATGCACCTCCCCCCCCTGCCCGCCCGCTCTACCCCCTTCGCATCTGAGGCAAGTGGTTGTGCATGCGGGGCCCGCAATACCCCGATCTGGGCCAGCGCCATGTGAAATCGTCTTGCATTATGCACGCTGGCACGGAGGCGTTTCTACATAACGCCCTCGGGGTGGTATGACTTGCCTCGCTCGCAAAACAAAAGAAACGGCCAACATAATGCTGGCTATCATATAAAATCACAGCGGAGATGTGATGACAAAAGAACGAGACGCATAACCCGTGAGGACCCTGACCAATAACCTTCGCGTACATTTTTTTTGTTATGAAAGTCACATCATCAGGCGCATGTCCCCAGAGGCGCGTGCACTTCAGAGCGGAACGAAGTACAGATTCAAAATGCCGTTTCCTGCTGACGGCGCGATAGGTTCCGCCTCTTAACAAGAAGTCCTGCAGGAAGACAACAGTTCCTGTTGTTCCTTTTGTTCACACCCCGACGCCCTTTCTGCATACATTGCGCACCAGTCTGCCTTAACGGCGGCACTTGATTTTCTAATATTGAATAAATAAAAAAACGTGTCCAAAGAATATTTTCGACTACACTGTCAACTCGAACGCAACAACGACCAGGAAGTGAAAGCTAACCCGAGATGATCAATAAGGGCTGTTGCACTGGGACAAAGCAGTGTCGCAAGAATCCCTCCTGATCCGCGATACAAGGAGCCATTAGAGAGAGGAACAAGCTCCGCATCACATAATCAGTTCCCTAGAAAGGGAGCCAATGACTTAAAGGTATAAACCAAGCCTCCGAAAAGATACACTTTCGCCCCCGCGATATCCCCCCCCCCCCCCGCCCCCGGAGACTCGACCGAGCGTCTACATCGCGCCCTGCATTCAGCTCCGAGGCAAACGGTATATCACGCCCACTCGGGTGCTGTGCCCCTTTTCTCTGGCAAGCACGATGACCTGCTTGAGGACGATCGATCCCTCGGCTGGTGTGCAGCGAGGGCCTCCCGCGACGACAAAAAGCTTGTTGATATATATTTCATCACTCTCCCGCCACGATCGGATTCTATCGCACTTGAAGACATGCATTATTAGGGTGACGCGACTCTACTTACACGAGGATTCAGTGATACAGGCTTTATCTCAGTCGCACCTCGCGTGATAAACCTTGGGCTAGGAGGTGTGCCAGCCAATCATGCTTCCTTAAAGGGTGTTTAATTGTGACCACGACGAGTTTTTGACAACGCAAGAGATGATGCTTTACGTTTCCTTGATTATCTTAAATGCCGTTCCTACGCCACTTTTTTTGGTTATGGTGTATAATCATTTATATATTAGAGCACTGGATACCGTTAAAAAAGCACGCACCTCACCAATATCACAATCACACCATATATCATTCTTAATAACACATTGTTAATAACATCTCGCATTCCTCTCAATACCATCACATCGACCAGGGCAAAATTACTTTACCATCACCCTCGACCATGATCTCAACATGCAAAGATGATCTAAACAACCTCAAGGGTGACATCACTGCCTCGAGCATAACATACACGCACACGCCACTGCCCGAGGGGTGACATCACTCAGCGAAGTCCCTCCACACGGGCGTTCGAGAGGGTGACATGCAACCGGGAACCGCACCGCAAACCCAACACACCCGAGGGAAAAGCAAACAACCAACCGACCCGGGAACCAGAAAACGCCTCCAAGCAGGGCAACCCCGAAGCCACACCGTTAGCACCGGACGACCCCAAAGCCAGCAGGCGATAAGACGACCCGATACGCCCTTGCTCTCCCCTCTCTCTCCCCCATCCCCCCACCCCCCACCCCGCCCCCGCCACACACCGTCTTTGTGCCTCTGACTGACCCGTTCTTGCAAGCACAAGCATAATCAACCAACCAATCAACCAACCCACCAAGCGCACAGGAGTCGACACTGCCCTAGTCACTGGAAACAATTCTGTATTGAAAATGGCTTACGAAATCCTTTTTTTCCCATCCAGATACAAGTATAACAGGTAACACAGCGGTCCGGTTATGGCGCACCCCTCCCTACCCACGCCCTATACACCCCCTACGGTAATATACCCGTCCCTGGCGAGTTTCGTACCCGGCCATATACGAAATAGGGTGGGGGGCTGGGAGAATGGGGAGGGGGAGGGGGAAGGAAGGGGGAGGAGGTAGAGTAAGTCTGTAGGTGTGTGTGTGTGTGTGTGTGTGTGTGTGTGTGTGTGTGTGTGTGTGTGTGTGTGTGTGTGTGTGTGTGTGTGTGTGTGTGTGTGTGTGTGTGTGAGTGAGTGAGTGAGTGAGTGAGTGAGAGAAAGAGAGAAAGAAAAAGAAAGAGAAAGAGAGAGAGAGAGAAATGTGAGCACGCTTAATACCCCGGGATTTTGCTTATATTTCATTACGGCAATGATGGCTTGTGTCATTAAACACCATGACTCACCAGGTTCACACACGAAGGTTGACGTCAATTCTGGATCTCTATTATCATCACATTAGGGTCAGGTCACTGAGAGAGAGAGAGAGAGAGAGAGAGAGAGAGAGAGAGAGAGAGAGAGAGAGAGAGAGAGAGAGAGAGAGAGAGAGAGAGAGAGAGAGAGAGAGAGAGAGAGAGAGAGAGTGAGAGAGAGAGAGAGATGAGAAAAGGTGAGATGAGATGTGACGTGATATGATGTGATGAAACGAGGTTTAATGAAATGAAAAGAGAATAGAAGAGAAGAGAAGAGAAGAGAAGAGAAGAGAGAAGAGAAGAGAAGATAAGAGAGGAGAGGAGAGACGAAGTCGGGACTGGGTCATCTGGCATCATCACTGGGTCATCGGGTGCAAATACTCACCCCATTGCCATCACTTGCGCGCCACCAAACCCATTTAAACTCTCCTTCCCACTCCACCGAGAAAATGACCAGCCCAATAAAAAGCGAACCATATAAAGATTTAAAGAGATAGAGAAAAAAAGAGGAACGAGAGAGAGAGAAAAAAAAGAGGAACGGGGGAGAGAGAGAGAGAGAGAGAGAGAGAGAGAGAGAGAGAGAGAGAGAGAGAGAGAGAGAGAGAGAGAGAGAGAGAGAGAGAGAGAGAGAGAGAGAGAGAGAGAGAGAGAGAGAGAGAGAAAAAAAGAGAGAGAGAGAGAGAGAGAGAGAGAGAGAGAGAGAGAGAGAGAGAGAGAGAGAGAGAGAGAGAGAGAGAGAGAGAGAGAGAGAGAGAGAGAGAGAGAGAGAGAGAGAGAGAGAGAGAGAGAGAGAGAGAGAGAGAGAGAGAGAGAGAGAGAGAGAGGGAGGGAGAGCGAGAGGGTGGGAGAGAGCGAGAGGGTGAGAGAGAGAGGGAGAGAGAGAGAGAGAGGGAGGGAGGGGAGGGAGGGAGGGAGGGAGGGAGGAGAAAGGGAGGAAGGGAGAGAGAGAGAGCGGAGGGAGAGGGAGGGAGGGAGGGAGGGAGGGAGGGGGAGAGAGAGAGAGAGAGAGAGAGAGAGAGAGAGAGAGAGAGAGAGAGAGAGAGAGAGAGAGAGAGAGAGAGAGAGAGAGAGAGAGAGAGAGAGAGAGAGAGAGAGAGAGAGAGAGAGAGAGAGAGAGAGAGAGAGAGAGAGAGAGAGAGAGAGGGAGAGAGAGAGAGGGAGAGAGGAGAGAGAGAGAGAGAGAGAGAGAGAGAGAGAGAGAGAGAGAGAGAGAGAGAGAGAGGGAGGGAGGGAGGGAGGGAGGGAGGGAGAGAGAAAAAGAGAAAGAGAGAAAGAGAGAAAGAGAGAGAAAAAGAGAAAGAGAGAGAGTGAGAGAGAGAGAAAGAAAGAAAAAGAGAAAGATAAAGAGAGAGAGAAGAAATTACCCTAAAAAATAGCATGGGAGAAGGGAGAGTGACGTAACAAAAACACAAAAAAGGTCAAAATAACCCAGTAACAAGAATGCCCCGAATGCTCAAGGCTGGCAACAGACCGGGGAAAGTTTACTGGTCGCTTCGAAGGTCCTGGAGCTGTGACGGACCTAGTTATGGCTGTACTGGGCACGGGGCATCGGGATGGGTATGGCCCCTGTTGGTGTTTGGTCTTTGTGGTGAGTGACTGGCGGTAGTGGCGATGGTGCTGTGATAGATCGTCCAGAGTGTGGAGGGATTTGATGACTGGAGTGTCGGGGGAGGAAGAGGGGGGGGGGGATGCTCACGATGGAGATAATGAGCCTGAAATATGGCATGGCACATGGTGATTATGAGTGGTTATGAGGTAGAAGCTGCGCTAATGAAATATTTCAAGTTTGATTACTGAGACGGAAGGTAATGAGGTTTCACATGTGTTATATTCCGCCACACCTGGAGTGGAGGGGAGAGGGGGAGAGGAGAAAGAGGAAGGAAGGAAGGAAGGAAGGAAGGAAGGAAGGAAGGAAGGAAGGAAGGAAAGAAGGAAGGGAGGGAGGAAGGAAAAAAGGGAGGAAGGGAGGGAGGAAGGAAAAAAGGGAGGAAGGAAGGGAGGAAGGAAGGGAGGGAGGGAGGGAGGAAGAGTGGGAGGGGGAGGAAGAGAGAAAGAGAAAAAAAAGAGAGAGAAAAAAAAGAAAGATACAAAAAAAATGAGAAAGAAAGAGAGAATCTATGAAAGATACCGTAAGTAGCCTCCAGACAGCAAACACAACTTTACACCTCGGCGGGACAATGTTGACAAGGCTCGGGAGCGGGCACCTGTTTACACGCGGCATTAACAGATGAAGCAGAGGGGCTCTTGGCGCGGACGAGGGGAGAACAAGCAATGACAAACTTCGCCAACACATCAGCTGGTCAGTCACAATCCATCAACGTCCGATAGGCGATGAAAGCATTCGAAGCGGACCAGGGTCAACCTAACACGACCCAACCCCTAACATACCCATTCTCCCCCCTCCCCCCTCCCCCCACGACGACCTCTATGACCCACAACCCCTTCGCCCACGTGGCTTCTGCCCTTCAACCAAGTTCACAGCGCGATAGGAAGATTGACCCAACCCGTGAGGTGATCATTGCGAGGACCGATTAAGTAGAGGATTAAAGAGGTGAACTGACACGAAACGGGCACTCAAACGGAGAAACAGGGGAAACAGTACGACCGCCCCCTTAGATAAGAATGTAAATGGAAACCGGCAGAGAATTAAACAACAAATCGAGATAAAAATACATATATACTGCCAAGGAAAGACTGGTCGAAAGTTTGGAGATAGTGAGAGTAGCAGATAAGAGATTCCGGTACAGAGTGAGATCGAGACGGGGAGATAAGAGGCGTTGATCCCAATAAGGAAAAGATACTAGGACAAGGTAGACACATGGATTCGAGGAGTAAGTAATAGGGAAGGCAGAGAGACAGCGAGAGCAGATAGTCGGATAGTCTGAGAGGTAGAGGGAGGTTCCGACAACGGTACTTCAAGGTTTACAGGTGCTCGAGCTGTTTGTTGCCCGCCTTACCTGCCTGGCAGCATACAGGATTGGGCATAATACCTGGCACAACATCACATTCAACTGTTCTAAATCACATTGGTGCTCTGTCTGTGTCTGTGTGTCTGTCTGTCTATGTGTCTGTCTGTCTGTATGTCTGTCCGTCTCTCACTCTCATCCTATCCCTCTCATCCTCTCACTCTCACACTTTCTCACTCACTCATCCACGCTAAGTGTGAGTGTGTGTGTGCGGGTACTGAGTGTGTGTGCGGGTATGTGAGTGCGTGTGAGTGTATGTGCGTGTGGATGCGTGTGTGTGTGTGTGTTTGTGCGTGTGTGTGCGTGTCTGTGCATGTGTGTGTCTTTGTGCCTTTGTCTTCAACTGCAGTTCAAAATTTGCCTTTGTCAGCATATACTCCCCCTTCCTCTCATTTTTTCCCTCTCCTCCTCGTATTCGTATCCCCTTCTCCTTTCTCTCTACTATGTTCCTTTTTCCATCTTCTCTTCCCTGCCTATCCCCTTGTACGTATTTCTCCCTTCTCAAAATTTCTCGAAATGGTGAAGACATCCTACTTTTACTTACTCTGCCGATATCACTTCTTGTCTCAGATCCAGGGCATCCTTTGCTTACTTGGCTCGCTGCCACATCGGGCCGCTTACCTTGAGGTTCAAAATATTCAGTTTGTTGACTGGATCTAAGTTTATCACTAACCTTTAAACATTGACAATCAACACGACACAGCGCATCCTGCTGCAGCGTTTGGATAAATAATAGAACAAAAGGCGGCATAGTAGATCTTGTCTATCTTTAATCAGCCATTGATCATGCACTTCTTCAATAGACTGTGGTTCTCTACCTCAAGGCCGAGGTAGGGCTTTTTGGGGATGCTAAAGACGCCCACTGTTTATTCACAGCTTAAAAATAAACACAGGTGTGAGCAAACCCAGGTGCTCATAACACCTGCAAACTATCAAGCGGGGTTTGAGGACACCTCCGCTCCGCGCTGGTTCTGCTACTGCTGCAATAAACTGAGCTGTACTTGAGATGTGAATATTCATCAAGTGAACGTCAATGCTTCGCAAAAACGACTTGGCTTCCCTGGGTCAGGCTGCCTATAGCACCTCCAACCACGGTTAGTGTGAGGCAACAATGGACACACAATTCAAAAAAGGAAAGTTTCCAATGCGTGCCTTAGCGGAGATCTGAGGAGGTTAGCAAGCAGTGCAGGCGCCGAGCGTGAAACACAAGGTTGCTCTGACGGTCGAGGGGCGGAGGAGATGATAAGGAGAGGCACTCGGAGTCTCTTTGTGCAGCGGCGTGGCTCTCCGGGCTGCTGACTCACCCAGGAGCCTTAACAGAGCCAGCCTCATTCCGCCAGCTCACTTCTCTCTATCCACCTTTCATCCTCGCTCCTCTAAACAAGGAAGAGGATACATGGGCTATCTTTAAAGGGTACGCGTCAGCATTTCAACTCCGGCTGCGCGCCCTCCAGAATGCGTTATTACCAGGAAGAGATTCCATACCCTCTATCCACACTAATCCTTCTAATGCCTATTAATTCCCCTGGACCGAGCACATCTAAATACTCGACGGCCGCCCACACAGCGCCGTTACACACCAAGCTCCGGGCGTCGCTGTAGCGTGAAGGCAACCATCATAAAATCCTTGGAAGGACCGAGTAAACTTTTGCCGGTCTTGCACGCTCTCCTCACCCCCGTCGAGGTTTCACTGCAATGACCGCTGCTTCCGCCGCCGGAATAACAATTCGCACTGATCGTCCTTCGACTGAGTTAACATCCAGTGTGTGTTTTCCCTGATCGCCCCTTCCCCCTTCCCCCTTCCCCCTTCCCCCTTCCCCTCGGTCTTGTTTGCAGTCAGGCTTTCGATCAGATTTAGCAGCTCATTTCGTAGTCGTGTTCATTTCCCGCGACAATGGCGATACCAAAAAAAAAATATGAGAAAAAAAGGAATAGAAAATTATTTCTGCCACATAAAAGAACAAAAAAAAATCAGGCCTCTTGTAATTGAATAAAAAAACAAGACTTCAAAAAACATTTATGCTAATTCTTTCAATAAGCTCCGGTATGATTTTCCGAGGTGACAGATGGCGGGAAATTTGAGTAATTAAAATTTATATATATATATATATATATATATATATACACGCTTCATGTTCTCGAAATCTAGGTCTTCGTTTATTCGTACTATCACAGAGACCTTCCATCTACCTCGTATATTCGGTATGCGGCGAAAGACAACGGGGTATCTGAGACTGTGTTGAGACATAAAGCTTTATCTATAAATGACCAACGCTATCGGAATTTGATACCTTTTCATTATTGCACTGCGTGATGACTCAGATATGATAGCTCCCACTACAAGATATAATCAAACGAATTACTCTTTTAAAATAAATAAACGAGGGCGCATGTGCGTATTATATGTGTGCGTGTGCTTGTGGGTTTTACCGAATAACTCTACCTTTCCTTTTATAAACAAAATATATCCATCTGATGTACAAAACCACCAACAGCTCAATCTAACCAACACGCATAATTGCAAACTAAAGACAGAAAGAGAGACAGGTAGAACGGCTGTGCATCATAAAAGCTCAAAAATGAGATTCATAAATATACGGCTACGACACCTGACTCGCCAGTCATTGCGTTTACGGGGAATGAACGGCGACCACAGGCTCTTCAAGCTCTAGATGGTCCTCTAGCGTGTTCAATTGAGACCTATACTTGCTATTGAGAAACATTTTCATTCATTTTTCCTTTTGTTTATATTCAACTTACAGAGAAGACCGTGTAAACAAAATCTCGAGGAGAAATCTCACTCTACATTCATGAACAATACAGTACCAGGAGGAGACAAGTTGCATGCCACTTTCATAGACTCCTCACCACGTAAGTTCCTGTTCATTCATGGCCTTCGGTTACGAGAACCATGGCCGTGACGTTATTCAACAATGTACTTGAGTCGGGATCTGAACATTACCATAATTGCTGGAATGAGAATAAACTTTACAATACTGTACCTGATAAATGATTTGCGTGGGATTCTGACGGAGGCGCGAGGGATGTGACACGCTGCCAGGGACGGACAGAATCTGAAGGGCACCTGTGGCCCCTGTAAGGCTTCGCGGACGCTCATGGGTTCCCACGCCCACGAGGCGCCCCCATCATCTCGTCCACAGGGACTCAGAGTTTCGCGAAAGTCCCGCGAGCGCAAAAACTCTGATGGCCTAATAGCGGCCGACGACTTGGTCCTGCGAGGAGGGTCGTGAGAGCGGCCGGAGTTGCGGCTCGCCCGCACGAAGTACTGCGCCGATTCGTCCTGGTAGCTCCTCCGGCGGGGCGGCCCGTAGCCCTCATTGTGGGAGTCCCTGGAAGGGCGTAAGTAATCCTGGAGGGGCTCCCGTAGGGGCGGGCCTTTCAGATCAGGGTACGAGGCTCCACGCTCGTACGCCAGCACGGGCGCCATGTCGTACCAGCCTGAGTCCTTGTCTCTGTACCCACTCGGGGAGTCACACGCTACAATGTGGGCGAAAGATGAAGCCATCACTTTTATAAGCACTATCACTCATAATTACACTTTACAACAGCACATAAAGCAGATTGAAGCCTGGAGATAAACATCTCAAGACATGACAGGCGGAGCATGCGATAGCCAACAGGTGTGGGCACCAACTGAGACACAAACACTGGCTACCACATCTGCTGCTTTGGCTATTGTCCACGCTTATTACTCGTTGTGAAATCTCTTATCGCTTATCTGATACGACAAGTAATTCCGTGGAACTCTCGAATTGATTCATGACGAGGATCTGGCACACATGTCACTATTGGCACTCTAGGAAGTCATTGCTTCTGCGGCGTGAGTGGGGCGTAGTATGCGTTGCGATTCCGCTTACTTAATGATCAATATATCGATAAAAAAAAGGTTTTTGCAAAACATGTCAGACATCTCATACTATGCTTACACTTGGGAAGGAGAGAACGATAAAAAGATTATGTGTATATATATATATATATATATATATATATATATATATATATATATATATATACAAGGACATAAATGGAGAAATCATGCATAAAAAGAATGGAATAGCTTAGACTCACGCATTAAAATCTTACTTAGGTTAGGTTTCCATATTTTACGGGGGGGGGGGGGTAGCAGGAAGGGAGAGAAGGAGAGAGAGGGGGAGAGAGAAAGGGAGAGAGGGAGAGAGGGAGAGAGGGAGAGAGGGAGAGAGAGAGAGAGAGAGAGAGAGAGAGAGAGAGAGAGAGAGAGAGAGAGAGAGAGAGAGAGAGAGAGAGAGAGAGAGAGAGAGAGAGAGAGAGAGATAGGGAGGGAGGGAAGGAGGGAGGAAGAGAAGGAAGGAAGAAGGGAGGGAGAGAAGAAGGGAAGAAGGGGGAGAGGGAAGAGGAAAGGGAAGAAAGGAAGGGAGGAAGGGAGAAAGGTAGAAAGGGAGGGAGAGAAAGGTAGAAAGGGAGGGAGAGTGTCATGTGATTAATCTCGCAGCCTCCTCCCTACTTCCCACGCTACGCATAGCGGGAGCTCCGACGCAAGTAAACAGCCCAGCACCTCAGAATGTTATTGATAACAGCAACTCAAACAGCCCCGTTGCCATCCCCCCACCCCCACCACCACCCTCATCCCGAAAGGCTTAGTTCGGATGACGCCATGTGCAGGACGAGGAGGAAGGCTGGGTCTTCGCTGATCACGTTCTGCCATACAGTCATCTCGCGCCGGCCGCTGCGTCAACGGGACTTGGTGCGACGCGCGGCCGGGCCCTGCAGGGGGTCCCACCCGTCGCGCTTCTTTTCATCACTCATACAGCTTCTCGCTCCGGTAAATGCACAGACAAGCCAATACAAATAGGAAGACTCTAGACAAAATCCTGTTACGCACAAACCCATAAATATTGTTTATCCAAGTGCGTTGTCATTCGCAAGCGGAAAGGCTTTTAATGATGCACCCTCCCTGAAGGCGGCGGCCAGACGAGCTCCATCAGCGCCACCTGTTGGCCACGCCGGGCGGCCAGGAAAAATAGCCCGTCTTTGTGCGGAATCCTGAGCAGTTAATCCATCCTTAATGCGTGCCATAAATAACGCAAAGGAGTGAGGCCGTAGGTAGGAGCCATCACAACACATCCATGACACATCTGCCGCCACCGACAGGATGGTGACGGGTCATCGTACGGGACCCTCGCCCTACAGACTTCCTTCTCGCAAAACGGTCCTGATTCGTCGACAAACGGCAAAGATTGCACGATATCGACAATCGATATCTAATACCAGACCGGCTCTGACGGTAACGCGATATGGGAGTTTACTGGAAATCAACGATCGCAATTGCCCGTATTTTTACTATTCGATAACGTCGCCGACTGACAGAAATGTCTATCAATTTCTCTTAACCTCTCGTACTCTTCGCACAAGACAATAACACCAATTGCAATAAGCTGAGCTCCTTCTATAAAACACAAAAACAAATGTGGCCTGTGCTGATTATCATTATGCCACGTGAGCAGCATGTGAACGCAAGAGTTTCGCAAGGTTAATGCCACAGCGATGGCCTGTCGAAGAAAAAAAGATTATGTCAGAAAGACAAGGGAGAAGACCGGGAGAGTCGATTAGGAAGGGGAGGGGGAAGAGGATGAAAAAGAGGAGGGAGAGAGAATAAGAGGGAAAAGGGAGGGTGAAGAGGAAGAAGAGTGAAGAGGAGAGGAGAGATAAAGGGAAGGGAAGGGAAGGGAAGGGAAGGGAAGGGAAGGGAAGGGAAGGGGAGAAGGGAAGAAAGAGAAAGGGGTATGAGTAGGAATAATGAGGAGGAGGAGGAGAAGAAGGAGGAGGAGGAGGAGGAGGAGGGGGGGAGGGAGAGAGAGGGGGGGAGAGGGAGAGAGGGGTGAGGGGGAGGCAGGGAGAGAGAGAGGGAGGGAGGGAGAGAGGAGGGAGGGAGGGAGGGAGGGAGGGGGGGGGAGGGGGAGGGAGAGAGAGAGAGAGAGAGAGAGAGAGAGAGAGAGAGAGAGAGAGAGAGAGAGAGAGAGAGAGAGAGAGAGAGAGAGAGAGAGGGAGGGAGGGGGGGGGAGATAGGGGTAATGGAAATGGAGAGGAAGGGGGAGAGGGTAAGAGAGAAGAAAGGTTAAACGTTCCGCCCACCTTTTCCCCTAACTTCCTCATTTCCTCATCTTCCGTTCCCACAGGGCGCGGGCAAGGTGACACCGTGTACACGAAAACAATTAAGGAAAGTGGCAGTTTCGACAGGGCTCCCCTTCAGTGCCAAGGTCTTGAGCGAGGGCAACGAAACGAGACTCTGAATTCATAACGAAATTGAGAAAGAAAAAAAAAAACACCCGAACGCAAAACAACGAAGGAAAAGGGGGACAAATTAATGAGAAAAAAATACGAAGCCACGTATTTATAGGTATTTAGTGAATCGAATACCTACGTACGGAGCAGGGCCAGGCACCAGGCGCAAGTGTCCCCAGGCGGGTAAGAGTTACCTGCTAAGCGCGTGCATACACTTCCCTCATTACAGCGTCTGACCATAATGCTTATTTTACAACACAGGAACTGATTTCTCTACGACCACAGCCTATACCGTTTCCCTTCCCCCCTCTCCCGCTTCCTCACGCTATTCATTAGGAAGTAAAAACAAATACTTCGAGATAAAACACTAATAGAAAAAAATGAACAAGTATCTTCAAAAATATATATATCATTTAAATACGGGAGAAATTTAATTACGAGTCGTCTGGGATATCTAACAGCTAATATTTCTAAAAAAACAACCAAACGATAAACCGGACACAGATACAGACCCACAAAAGAGAGAGAGAGAGAGAGAGAGAGAGAGAGAGAGAGAGAGAGAGAGAGAGAGAGAGAGAGAGAGAGAGAGAGAGAGAGAGAGAGACAGACAGAGACAGAGACAGAGACAGAGAGAGAGAGAGAGAGAGAGAGAGAGAGAGAGAGAGAGAGAGAGAGAGAGAGAGAGAGAGAGAGAGAGAGAGAGAGAGAGAGAGAGAGAGACAGAGACAGAGAGAGAGAGAGAGAGAGAGAGAGAGAGAGAGAGAGAGAGAGAGAGAGAGAGAGAGAGAGAGAGAGAGAGAGAGAGAGAGAGAGAGAGAGAGAGAGAGAGAGAGAGAGAGAGAGAGAGAGAGAGAGACAGAGAGAGAGACAGAGAGAGACAGAGAGAGAGAGAGAGAGAGAGAGAGAGAGAGAGAGAGAGAGAGAGAGAGAGAGAGAGAGAGAGAGAGAGAGAGAGAGAGACACAGAGAGAGAGAGAGAGAGAGAGAGAGAGAGAGAGAGAGAGAGAGAGAGAGAGAGAGAGAGAGAGAGAGAGAGAGAGAGAGAGAGAGAGAGAGAGAGAGAGAGAGAGAAAGAAAGAAAGAAAGAAAGAAAGAAAGAAAGAAAGAAAGAAAGAAAGAAAGAAAGAAAGAAAGAAAGAGAAAGAGAGAGAGGAAGAAAGAGAAAGAGAGAGAGAAAGAGAAAGAGGAAGGAAGTGGTCTAGAAAATTTAACGTACAACCTCGCGTGCGGCGCCCGGACGCCCAATCCCCGCCCTCCCCCGCCCGGCCTCCGTCTCACGAGTGACCCAAACAATAAAGACGAATTAGCTGTGGTACCCTGACCCTAGCACCGCCACCAACCGCCGCCGTAACACCTGTCCAAGTCTCCTGAGGTTTCGACCTTGGATCGGTCATGCTCAGGCCGGCCGGGGGGAACGAGGAAAAAAGGAGCCGCTCTCGGAAAGGTAATGGTGACAACCGAATAAAAATGGAAACAATGGAAATGAAAACGAAACAAGAAACGATGGAGAAAATCTAATAAATCGGCAATGTTACACACCCACATGCATACAATTTTGTGGCGGGGGAGGGAAGGAGGGAGGGGGGAAGCGCGGGGAGAGAAAGAGAGAAAGAGAGAAAGAAAGAATGAAAGAGAGAGAGAGAAAGAGAACAGGAAATAAAACCAAAGGAAAGAAAATACGAATATCGACGCAAGCAAAAGGATTTCGAAAGGCGATTACAGGAATCTCCCTCCGGTTGGGCGTGATGGGCGCGTGGGATCGAAGACGCAGCGTAGGATGGATCCTTCCCACACCCTCCTCCTCCTCTTACTCCATGCAGGCCCTAGCTCAGCGCCCCCGCCTAAGCTACCCATGGCACTTCCTCTTACGTCCAGGGGGTAATTTCCAGCCTTCGGTTCACTACATTGGCCCTTAAACGATTGATTTCCGTGAAGGCTGAGGGACTGCTGAAGATTTTAACATCAAATGATTTCTTGTTATATACTATTGCTGAACTAAGGGTGCATCTACCAAAATCTTCCTTAAATTTCATGCATGTACAAGTGCGTGTGCGCGCGCGCACTCACGTGTGTGTGTTTGTGTGTGGGAGCGCAAGCACGATTGTATATGACAAAGAGAGAGAGAAATAACAGGAAAGGGGTGGTAGGAGAGAACGAGAAAGATCAAGCGAGCGAGCGAGCTAGCGTGTGTGTGTGTCTGTGTCTGTGTGTGTGTGTGTGTGTGTGTGTGTGTGTGTGTGTGTGTGTGTGTGTGTGTGTGTGTGTGTGTGTGTGTGTGTGTGTGTG
>BOPN01006316.1:35000-50000 GCA_017312705.2 Penaeus japonicus
AATGTGCTTGCTGGCAATGGCAAATTACCCACCGAAACTTTATGCAGCGCCCAGTTGTCGAGGTGACTGAACTGAAGTATTACAATACGTCTTATGGAAAAACACACTCCAACACTGATGTTTTTTGTTTTTTTTTGTTAATAGATTATTCACTTGAACATTTATTCATTTATTGACCCAGTTAATTCTCTCGTATGGTACATCTTTCTTTATCATTATCATTAAAACACCATTAAGATAAGGATGACTTTGATTTCCAGAACACCCGGGAGACTGTCCTGACATTCGCTTCCATTGCCTTGGACTTCGGAACAAAGCACCTAATGTAAGTTCCAGTTTCATGAATATTTGACTGTGATTGATATTGATATGGATATGGATTCATAATCATTTGGTGCTATATGGACTTTGATATCACCAAGAAATAGGAGTGATTTATTTAACATATTATCCTATTAACATACTAACATGATTATTTTTGCCCTCTTGTTTCCCTCGCCAGGTATGTCCCCATGACGGCTTCTGTCCGTCCCACCAGAAGTGCTGCTGGGACACCTGCCTCGACCACCACACCTGCAAGCCCGCTCAGCCCGTTCAATTGATTAGACCAATCCCATTGCGCTGAAAGTGGCTTTGCCTCTGAAGGGCTTACTCTTTTATTTGTTGAGTTTATTGTTTTGACTTCTGCTTTCGTCTCCTTAAAGTGTACGAAAGATATGAGCTTGTTATGACTTATTGGTAATAAATGAGAATTGTATGAAGGGTTTATTTCGGCCTCTGAGATATTTGACCCTTAAAAATATCCTTAAAGAAAATGTTATGTTTGAAAGTCCAGTATTGCTGTGACGGGAGTTCATAGCATCCACAGTATGAGCGTCTGTAGCAAAGTAAGAAAATAAATTGGAATCCTAATAATGACAGTAAAATGTTATTTAAGATAATACTGATTAGAAGGATGAGAATAGAAATAACATTGATAAAGTAGGTAACAATGAGATCATTAAGATGTATGATATAAACCCTAGTTATCTTATAACATAATGGTAACAGCAATAAGTATTGAGAAATAGTAAAGAAAATTAGAAAAAAATATAGATATGATTATGGTTAAAATTATGAAAACCACAATGAAAAGGGATAACAGTGATAATATAATGATGATACTCATAGTAATAACAATGATACCTCTACTAACCGCGGATTGGTTTAATGTCATAAACACCCACGTCAGAGCCAGAAGGTTTTCTTCTTTTGAGACACTTTTATTTGGCAGATGCAGATCTTTACCCCGAGTAGATGCCTTTCTAAACTTGAACCTTAGCCAATACACTGCTACTAACACTCATGATAATGGCGACGAAACTAAACTACTAATAACAGTAATCCTGATGTAAAACATAACAGTAATGATATTCTAGACGAAAGCAGAGTATCACAGACTACTAACACTCATGATAATGACGACGAAACTACTAATAACAGTAATCCTGATGTAAAACATAACAGAAATGATATTCTAGACGAAAGCAGAGTATCATAGACTACTAACACTCATGATAATGGCGACGAAACTAAACTACTAATAACAGTAATCCTGATGTAAAACATGATAACAGAAATGATATTCTAGACGAAAGCAGAGTATCACAGACTACGATGTTGCGAGGCCTTTGTCAGTCAACAATCTTCCAAATAAGGAACACACACACGTTTTTGCAGCTTTACTGTGTTTAAGATCTGTGTGGATTCGTGCGTGTGTTTGTGCTTGTGAATTTGTATGTAGTAAGGGTGTATGTGCGTCTGAGTATGTGATTCTTTGTGGGGTAAGGTTGTACGTTGGATGGGTATGTGTATGTGTGTGTGTGTGCGTGTGTTTGAGATAGTGAGCGTGTGTGCATCTGAACGGGTATATTTCGATTTTCTTCGTCATTTTTGTGCATTTACATCAAACCTGAAATACTGAAAACCGTATGTTAGTATGAGATAAATATGTAAATATTTTTGAGCTAATATTGATGAGCATTTATCAACTAAAACAAAAGGGATGGAAACAAACGGCGAAAAGAAATTATATCGACCGTGCATAATCTGTTGAATGAGTTTCCAGCGAGTGCGAGTTGTGACGTCACTAGGAAAATCTTTTACATTTGTGGTTTGTACAGTAGTTGTCTTTTTTCTAGGTATTTTGATCTCTTAGTTCGCTCGGTCTCCTAGCTTTTCGGTCTGTCGGTCTTTCATGATCTTCGTATTTCAATATTAGTCTCTATTTTTCTCGGTCTTATGATCTTTTGGTCTTTCGGTATCTTAGTATCTTAATCTTCCGGTCTTTTGATCTCTATCTTTATCTTGGTCTCTCGGTCTACCGATCTTTTGGCCTTTTGGTCTCTCTTCGCCGAGGTCTTTGGGTCTTTCAACCTCGAGGTCTCAGTGTCTCTTAATCTCTTGTTTTTTATTTTGTATTTGTTCTCTCAGTCCCTTGGTCTTTCGGTCTCTTGGCCTTTCTCTTAGAGACATGTGCAAACGTACCAATATTCCACAAAAACCTAGAATATGATGGCAATGTCGGCAAGTATTATAATGTAGATTTTGAGTTGCAGATTCCGAAAATACTGATACTATTTATAGAATTCACATAGAATAGATAGATGTGATTGTTTTGTGTGTATCTGGTTTGGTTCACAAGCCTTTAGGGGCTAAGTTTCTTTTTCTATCGGTCTCTCGCTTTCTGGGTCTCTCACTGTTTCAACTTGTAGACAGTTGTTGATGGAGTGAAAGAAAATAGTAATTTTGAAACAAAACTATGATATAGAGACCGGTTCTCAACCTGTACATACCTGGACACACAAACGCACACACAAGGTTTTCTTGGAATAATTCGTGGCTTCCTGGGCTGGTTGGAGAGGCGGCGCTTCTGGCCTATAAAAGGTTCCTCTGCCGATCCTCGCTCACTCGGTCGCCGTCGCTCGTGCTGAGAACTCCCTCCACCATGATGGTTAGGACTCTCGGATTTCATGCCGAAATCTACCATTTACGTCTGCTTGATTCATGCATTTAACTTTAGAATGATCATTGTTGTTTTAACTTTTTTTTCAGTAAAGTAAGAAAAAAAATTATCCTAATCGTTAATTCTAACACTATCATCTGGCAGTCCAAAGCAATTAAAACTTATGCAATGTTTACTCCGTTGCAGATCCGCCTGTTCGTCCTCCTCTCTGTGGCAGCCGCTGTTATCACGGCTCTTGTCCCCGTAGACAGAGGTTGCAGACAATATTGCAAGAAGTGGCGACCCAATGACGAGGAGAGGCCGGTGTACTGCTGCGACGATGGGCTGATTCAGCCGCAGCCTAAAGAAACTAGTAGGTTTGAAAGAAAAATATATATACATATATATATACATATTCAAACATATATGTATCTTCGTGTATAATATAAATACATATATGCATAAATGCATGCAGACATGCATATAAACGTATATATATATATATATATATATATATATATATACATATATATACATATATGTGTGTGTGTGTGTTAAATCATGTACATTTCTTTTAGCATTAATGTACCGCTAAAAATGGACTGCCTTGGATTTTCAGACAACCGAGGAGACTGCCCTGACATTCGCACTCACTGTCTTCGTTTTAAAGGACCACCAAACGTAAGTTACACTTCCATGCAAATCAGACTCCTTAATGTGTATATGGACAGGTATCTCTTGAGCCTGACGCCATGTTTATCTGTTAGTGTTTATAAACAATACACGTCCTACTCAACCTTTGAATACTCATATCACATAGACATATAAATGATTTTCTTGAGCCGACACTTCCTCCTGGTATTATCAAATGTTTCAACCTGTGCTTTCCTCTTTCCCTCGCCAGGTATGTCCCCATGACGGCTTCTGTCCGTCCCACCAGAAGTGCTGCTGGGACACCTGCCTCGACCACCACACCTGCAAGCCCGCTCAGTTCCCACACTGAAAGTGGCAATGCAACCAACGGTTTACTCCATCATTTGTTGAGGTTTCACTTCTGACTTCTGTTTTTGTTTTGTTGTCTTTTGAAAACACGTGAGGAATATCATCTATCATGCTAAATATCCATTATTTACTGTTAGAATACTTCTGAAATAAAGCCAGGACTCTATAAGTTGGGTACAAACAAACCGAAATGCCTTTTGTGAACTTTCCCTCCGAGGAAAGTTATATTTGATTGTACGTCTTAATTGATGATAAATGTTTGATAATAACAGTTATAATGTCGATATAATGGATTGCAACAGAACATTATTGGTGATGCTTTTAAAAAGATAATGTTTAAGAGGATAAAGATAACAGCAATATAGATAAGACAAAATAACTCTGTTACAATAGTAAGAGTAGTAACAATGAAAATGATAATGATAGTGATGATAATATCAATACTGATTATGATAATAATGTTTATACAATAATATTAACAATTATGATCATATCAATGATAGTGATACTGACATTTATGGTGGTAATTAGATGAAAAATAACAATGGTGTAGGTGATGATAGTAGTGGTGATTATGATAATAATGACAGTAGCAGCATCGATAGAAATAAAAAATAGTGTAATAATGATTACCCAGTTACTGATGATAAAATACCAATCAATGATAATAAGTAATGATAATACCAAATAATAGCAACGATCTCATGCACACTATACGTAGAAGTGTTATGAATAAAATGACACTGAATAGTTTCACAACACAAGAGATGTGTTGTGAAACTATTCAATCTCATTTATACCCGTTTATCCATTTGTCACAACGAACTCGGTTCAAGTGTTATGAAACATGTTCACATGTTCGAACCCACGAACATGTTTCCAGACACTGGCGTGGTCAGTTCCCAGCTGGGCGGGAAAAGATGTGAAAAGACAATATCCCCAGTTGTCCTACGGCAGGTTTACCAACATGGCCGTGGCTTGTTTAGAAATATTTACGTGGCGCGATACTTGCAATAGTTTAGGTGGATAGGACAGCGCGCCCTTTTCCTTTCCGCCGAAAAAAAACAGTCATAATCATACAAATAACGATAGTTCTAATAGTAATAGTAGTCACAAAAACAATGATAAGGATATAATGATGATGCCTGTAATGATAATGATAGTGATAATAATGATAATAAGAATTCTAAAGATAAATAAAGTAGCAGTAGATGACAGCAGTAACTGTTTCCTCGAATAAAGCAGAATGTTACAGATAACTACATATCGTGGTATTCTGAGCTCTATTGTTGTCACGGCCGACGTCGTTGGAAACGACGGTTGCAGACAATATTGCAAGAAGAGGCGACCCTGTGACGAGAAGAGGCCGGTATACGGCTGTAACAAAGGCTTATTCAGTCGCAGCCTCAATATGATGGTAGGTTCGAAATTAATGAATGAATTAACTGATACATATATAAATATTTACATATATATACATATATACGTATATGTGTATGTATATATAGATGTATATATGTGTTTGTGTGTACATATTTATATGTGTACAGTATATATATATATATATATATATATATATATATATATATATATATATATATATATATATACACTAAACTTCATTCAGTTCCCAGTTCTCGAGGTAATTGAAATGCAAGTACTGTATTATATCTCAAGCAACACATACAACAAATTTGTTTATCAATAGATTATTTATTTGTATATTCATTCATTTATTGACCCAGTTAATTCCCCTTTAGTGCTTCTTTCTCTTCATTCCCTCTCCCTCTCGGTCTCGCCGGAAGAGATAACGATTCTAACACAGCAGACTATGTGTTATTATTACCTCAAAAACACCATTAAAATAGGAATGACTTGGATTCCCAGAACACCCGGGAGACTGTCCTGGCGTTCGCTTCCATTGCCTTGGAGTTCGGAACAAAGCACCGAATGGAAGTTTCGGTTTCATGCAGATTTGACTGTGATTGATATTGATGTTGATAGGAATTCATGCTTCTAAACAACCCTTAACACTGTCGTCGCAGAATAGCAGTGTGCGTGTGTGTGTGTTTGTCCGTTTGAGACAGTGACGTGTGTGCATCTGGACGAGTCTCTTCATCATTTTTGTGCATGTTTGTTCCTGCACATGTTCCCGCCCAGGAAACATTTCCACCAGTGTCTCGAAACAGGCGTGTTCGAAAATATAATGTGAATAACATGTTTCAAAATGTGTTTACGTACCGTGTCTATGAGATCATTGCTATCATTAATATTTGTTACTATCTTTACTTATTTTCATCATTACTGAAATGTATTCATCCTCTTTAACACTGTTGTTTATTATTACTATCCTATTTCTAGACTTATAAATTGCTGGTACTGCTATTATCATCATCACATTATTTTTTAGACATAGCAAAATAGGACTACTTGGTCTTATCTACGGTATAACACTATTATGATTACCATCAAATCGATAAAGACATTTAATTAGATACAGCTTTTTCTCTGAGACTTTCAAGTGTTTTCCGTAAAGCCAAACAAACATGGGTTGAATATCTCAGGACCGAAATAAAGTCTTCATAAGATTGTCATTTATTACCTATAAATCGTACATAGATGATATTCCTCACGTGTTTTCAAAAGACAACAAAACAAAATCAGAAGTCAGAAGTGAAACCTCAACAAATGATGGAGTAAACCCTTGGTTGCATTGCCACTTTCAGTGTGGGAACTGAGCGGGCTTGCAGGTGTGGTGGTCGAGGCAGGTGTCCCAGCAGCACTTCTGGTGGGACGGACAGAAGCCGTCATGGGGACATACCTGGCGAGGGAAAGAGGAAAGCACAGGTTGAAACATTTGATAATACCAGGAGGAAGTGTCGGCTCAAGAAAATCATTTATATGTCTATGTGATATGAGTATTCAAAGGTTGAGTAGGACGTGTATTGTTTATAAACACTAACAAATAATCATGGCGTCAGGCTCAAGAGATACCTGTCCATATACACATTAAGGAGTCTGATTTGCATGGAAGTGTAACTTACGTTTGGTGGTCCTTTAAAACGAAGACAGTGAGTGCGAATGTCAGGGCAGTCTCCTCGGTTGTCTGAAAATCCAAGGCAGTCCATTTTTAGCGGTACATTAATGCTAAAAGAAATGTACATGATTTAACACACACACACACATATATGTATATATATAAATATGTATATATATATATATGTATATATGCATATCTGCATGCATTTATGTATATATGTATTTATATTATACATGAAGATACATATATGTTTGAATATGTATATATTTATGTATATATATTTTTCTTTAAGACCTACTAGTTTCTTTAGGCTGCGGCTGAATCAGCCCATCGTCGCAGCAGTACACCGGCCTCTCCTCGTCATTGGGTCGCCACTTCTTGCAATATTGTCTGCAACCTCTGTCTACGGGGACAAGAGCCGTGATAACAGCGGCTGCCACAGAGAGGAGGACGAACAGGCGGATCTGCAACGGAGTAAACATTCCATAAGTTTTAATTGATTTGGACTGCCAGATGATAGTGATAGAATTAACGATTAGGAAAAAAAAAAAAAAAAATACTTTACTGAAAAAAAAGTTTAAACAACACTTATCATTCTAAAGTTAAATGCATGAATCAAGCAGACGTAAATGGTAGATTTCGGCATGAAATCCGAGAGTCCTAACCATCATGGTGGAGGGAGTTGTCAGCACGAGCGACGGCGACCGAGTGAGCGAGGATCGGCAGAGGAACCTTTTATAGGCCAGAAGCGCCGCCTCTCCAACCAGCCCAGGAAGCCACGAATTATTCCAAGAAAACCTTGTGTGTGCGTTTGTGTGTCCAGGTATGTACAGGTTGAGAATCGCTCTCTATAACATAGTTTTGTTTCAAAATGACTTTATTTCCTTTCACTCCATCAACAACTGTTTACAAGTTGAAACAGTGAGTAATAATAAATGATCAATATTAGCTCAAGAATATTTACATATTTATCTCATATTAACATATGGTTTTCAGTACTTCAGGTTTGATGTAAATGCAGGAACAAACATGCACAAAAATGATGAAGAGACTCGTTCAGATGCACACACGCTCACTGTCTCAAATGAACAAACAAACACACACACGCACACTGCTATTCTGCGACGACAGTGTTAAGGGTTGTTTAGAAGCATGAATTCCTATCAACATCAATATCAATCACAGTCAAATCTGCATGAAACTGAAACTTCCATTCGGTGCTTTGTTCCGAACTCCAAGCAATGGAAGCGAAGGCCAGGACAGTCTCCCGGGTGCTCTGGACATCCAAGTCATTCCTATTTTAATGGTGTTTTTGAGGTAATGATAACACATAGTCTGCTGTGTTAGAATCGTTATCTCTTCCGGCGAGACCGAGAGGGAGAGGGAATTAAGAGAAAGAAGCACTAAAGGGGAATGAACTGGGTCAATAAATGAATGAATATACAAATAAATAACCTATTGATAAATAAATTTGTTGTATGTGTTGCTTGAGATATAATACAGTACTTGCATTTCAATTACCTCGAGAACTGGGAACTGAATGAAGTTTAGATGTATGTATATATATATATATATATATATATATATATATATATATATATATATATATATATATATATATATATATATATATATATATACATATACTGTACACATGTAAATATGTACACACAAACACATATGTACATATGTATATATATCTATATATATACACATATGCACATATATATATACATTTGTACATATATATATATATATATATATATATATATATATATATATATATATATATATATCTATATATCTATATCATACACACACACACACACACACACATACATACATATATATATATATATATATATATATATATATATATATATATATATATATATATATATACATATAAATATATGTATATACATATGTATATATATATATATATATATATATATACATATATAAAGTGATAGTTCTGGTCGTGATAGTAGTCATTACACTAATGATAATGATGATAACAATTATGATATTAATAGGAATAATGGGAATACTAATAATATCAATAAGGATAATGGTAATACAGACGGCCACATGATTGCTAGAACAATAATGATGAGAATGATAAATAATATCAGCAATAATTTCTTTGAATGACATAGAATAGCATAGATAGCTATATTTTGTGATTTTCTGAGCCAGGAGTTCACACATATAATTGTAGCTTGACTATGTTTTAAGGGAAAAGGCGGTAGTATATGTTAATGTGTTTGTTTGTTTGTGATCGTGAGTTTCCGTGTGACAGGGGTGTATTTGAATGTGTTTTTGCAAGTTCAAAATTTGAAAAAAAGTGTATGTGAGTGTTCGGGTGTGTGCCTGTCATTGGGAATTTGTATATTGCAAAGGTACATGAACATGTGTGTATGTGTTTGTGTTTCTGTGTATGTGTTTGTGTTTATGGGTGTGAGTGTATGTACAATGAGAATGAAAACAACCGAATATCATAAAATTTAAAGAGGAATCGCCAACTTACACTGAATTCCCTTAAATCAAATAGCAACATTCCTAAAAAAAAAAATTAAAACATAAACCCTAAAAAAAAAAAAAAAAAAAAAACAGAATATCCACCTTACATAATTATCTTCACTGAGTTTCCAATAAATGCGCAGCGTGACGTCACTAGGAAAACATCGATCCTCGCCCGGAAAACCCAAGGTGAAGGTTCAGTGTTCTCTTACTTTTGCAGTTTTCTCGGTTTCCTCGTTTTCTCTTGGTCTCTTGGTCTCATGGTCTCTCGGTCTCTTGGTCTCTTGGTTTCTCGGTCTCTTGGTCACTTGGTCTCTCGGTCTCTTGGTCTCTCGGTCTCTTGGTCTCTTGGTTTCTCGGTCTCTCGGTCTCTTGGTCTCATGGTCTCTTGGTCTCATGGTCTCTTGGTCTCTCGGTCTCTTGGTCTCTCGGTCTCATGGTCTCTCGGTCTCATGGTCTCTTGGTCTCATGGTCTCTTGGTCTCTCGGTCTCATGGTCTCTCGGTCTCATGGTCTCTTGGTCCCATGGTCTCTCGGTCTCTTGGTCTCATGGTCTCTTGGTCTCATGGTCTCTCGGTCTCATGGTCTCTCGGTCTCATGTTCTCTCGGTCTCATGGTCTCTTGGCCTCTCGGTCTCATGGTCTCTCGGTCTCTTGGCCTCTCGGTCTCATGGTCTCTCGGTCTCTTGGCCTCTCGGTCTCTTGGTCTCTCGGTCTAGCTGTTCCAGAGTGCAGATTCTTGCCAACGAAGGAGTACGTTGGAGAAGAATCACATTCATAGCTTCGCTGATTCTGTAATCAATGGCTTCCTCTCTGGTCCTGGAACCTCGGTCACTCGTCAGATAAATCTTGGCCTTAGCTACTTCTCATGTGAGACCGATAAGGAAGTGGCAAAGTGAGAGAAAAGAAAGAAAAAATAGGTAAAATAATTGAAATCCAAAGTTTGTGCATGTGTGTGTTTGTGTGTATGTTTGTGTGTGTGTGTGTGTGTGTGTGTTTGTGTGTGTTTGTGTGTGTTTGTGTTTCTGTTTGTGTCACTCAACTTGGGGGGATATAATGTTGGTCAGTTCTTAGTTTTGTAGCTACTTCTTCAGCTCGATTTTGACTTTTTAGCAATTTTTTGCTATTTTTCGAGACCACGTCATATGAAGGAAAAGTGGCCGAGTAGGGAGGATGTCGGGCGAAGGTGTCTGGGAGGACGAAGCGAGGGAGACCAAGAAGGAAATGGCAGGATGAAAAAAAAAAGAAAAAAGAAAAAAAAAAAGACTTTTAAATGGAAAAAAAAAAAAAAAAAAAATAAAATCTCTCGGTCTCTTGGCCTTCTCGGTCTCTGGTCTCGGTCTCTCGGTCTCTTGGTCTCATGGTCTCTTGGTCTCTCGGTCTCATGGTCTCTCGGTCTCATGGTCTCTCAGTCTCATGGTCTCTCGGTCTCTTGGTCTCTCGGTCTCTCGGTCTCTTGGTCTCATGGTCTCTCGGTCTCTTGGTCTCTCGGTCTCATGGTCTCTCGGTCTCTTGGTCTCTCGGTCTCTTGGTCTCTCGGTCTCTTGGTCTCTCGGTCTCTTGGTCTCTCGGTCTCATGGTCTCTCGGTCTCATGGTCTCTCGGTCTCATGGTCTCTCGGTCTCTTGGTCTCTCGGTCTCTTGGTCTCTCGGTCTCTTGGTCTCATGGTCTCTCGGTCTCTTGGTTTCTCGGTCTCTTGGTCTCTCGGTCTCATGGTCTCTCGGTCTCTTGGTCTCTCGGTCTCATGGCTTCGTCTCATGGTCTTCGGTCTTCTTGGTCTCTCGGTCTTCGGTCTCTCAGTCTCTGTCTCATGGTCTTCTCAGTTCCTGTCTTATGGTCTTCTCGGTCTCATGGTCTCGGTCTCATGGTCTCTTGGTCTCTTGGTCTCTTGGTCTCATGGTCTCTCGGTCTCTTGGTCTCATGGTCTCTTGGTCTCTCGGTCTCATGGTCTCTCGGTCTCTTGGTCTCTCGGTCTCATGGTCTCTCGGTCTCATGGTCTCTCGGTCTCTTGGTCTCTCGGTCTCTCAGTCTCTGTCTCATGGTCTCTCGGTCTCTCAGTCTCTGTCTCATGGTCTCTCGGTCTCATGGTCTCTCGGTCTCATGGTCTCTCGGCTTCATGGCTTCTCGGTCTTCAGTCTCTGTCTCATGGCCCTCGGTCTCATGGTCTCATGGTCTCTCGGCTCCTCAGTCTCTGTCTCATGGTCTCTCGGTCTCATGGTCTCATGGTCTCTCGGTCTCATGGTCTCTCGGTCTCTCAGTCTCTGTCTCATGGTCTCTCGGTCTCATGGTCTCTCGGTCTCTTGGTCTCATGGTCTCTCGGTCTCTCAGTCTCTGTCTCATGGTCTCTCGGTCTCTCAGTCTCTGTCTCATGGTCTCTCGGTCTCTCAGTCTCTGTCTCATGGTCTCATGGTCTCTCAGTCTCATGGTCTCTCGGTCTCATGGTCTCTCGGTCTCATGGTCTCTCGGTCTCTCGGTCTCTCAGTCTCTGTCTCATGGTCTCTTGGTCTCTCGGTCTCATGGTCTCTCGGTCTCTGTCTCATGGTCTCTCTGTCTCATGGTCTCTCGGTCTCTCAGTCTCTGTCTCATGGTCTCTCGGTCTCTCAGTCTCTGTCTCATGGTCTCTCGGTCTCTTGGTCTCTCGGTCTCTTGGTCTCTCGGTCTCATGGTCTCTCGGTCTCATGGTCTCTCGGTCTCATGGTCTCTCGGTCTCATGGTCTCTCGGTCTCTCAGTCTCTGTCTCATGGTCTCTTGGTCTCTCGGTCTCATGGTCTCTCGGTCTCTCAGTCTCTGTCTCATGGTCTCTCGGTCTCATGGTCTCATGGTCTCTCGGTCTCTCAGTCTCTGTCTCATGGTCTCTTGGTCTCATGGTCTCTCGGTCTCATGGTCTCATGGTCTCTCGGTCTCTTGATCTCTTGGTCTCTCGGTCTCTCGGTCTAGCTGTTCCAGAGTGCAGATTCTTGCCAACGAAGGAGTACGTTGGAGAAGAATCACATTCATAGCTTCGCTGATTCTGTAATCAATGGTTTCCTCTCTTGTCCTGGAACCTCGGTCACTCGTCAGTTAAATCTTGGCCTTAGCTACTTCTCATGTGAGACCGATAAGGAAGTGGCAAGGTGAAAGAAAGGAAAAAAAATATATGTAAATAGGTAAAATAATTGAAATCCAAAGTTTATGCATGTGTGTGTGTGTGTGTGTGTTTGTGTCACTCAACTCAACTCAATTTTAATTTATTTTTTAGCAATTTTTAGCTATTTTTCGAGACCACGTCATGTGAAGGAAAAATGGCCGAGTAGGGAGGATGTCGGGCGAAGGTGTCTGGGAGGACGAAGCGAGGGAGACCAATAAGGAAGTGGCAGGATAAAAAAAAGAAAAAAAGAAAAAAAAAGAAAAGAAAAAAATTGAAACCCAAAATTTGTTCATATATATGTGTATATATATATATATATATATATATATATATATATATATATATATATATATGTATATATATATATACATATATATGTATGTCTATTTGTTTTTATATATAAACACATATATACGTAAATATAAATGCATATGTACATATACATATATTGTTCTTTCTACCTATCTATGACAATCTATTTCCCATATATGGAGAATACTATATTGCTATTTTCTATACATATATATTTTTGTTTATTATTATTATCAATGACATATAACTCATTCCTTAAATCAAATTCACATGTCATATTAAACCAAATAAGGATAATAGAACATTTCAACAATGTTTCTTATTTCATACGATATTATCCCGAATAATATTCATACAAAGGCCTCTTCATAATCGAAAAAGAGAGAACACAAAGTAAAAAAAAACAAAAAAACGGGCACACACACACAAAAAAATATATATAATCAGGTTTAGGTAACTCCCAAAAGGAACTGGTTATAAACATTCAAGTTTACACAATTTTTTTTTTTTTTTTTGAAGCCTCGTCCAATACAACAAGATGGAGGGTGTTTCATGGAAGTGGTTTCATCATTGCTATCCTATGTTGTGCGCACGCGTGTGTGTGTGTGTACGTGCGTGTGTGTGTGTGTGTATGTGTGTGTGTGTGTTTGTGTGTGTTCTCGCGCGCGTATGTATGGGCGTGTGAGTGTCTGTGAGTGAGTATGTTTGTATGTGTGTATGATTGGGTGAGTGCGTGCATGTTTATGTGTGTGTCTTAAGCAAGAAAAACTATCTCTTTATGTTTTAATCATATTTTAGCCCACCACATGGCAAAGAACATTCATACATTATCTTAAATGTGGTTAAGAATATCTTCAACAGGAATTATGTTAAGAAGGTTATCTTAAAATCCTTCTTTTTTAAGATCGTTCAACTGAATCGTCGTTTGTCATTCTTCCATGTCATGATTTACTCATATTATTCATTCTTCTTTACGCATCACTGTAATCATGAAATGCATCTGAGAAATTATTATCTAAGAACATTTATTATTATTATAGTTAATTACTCTCTCATACGTTTCATTTTAGTATTTCTAAAAGAGAAAATAAGTGAACATTCATTTATAACACCTAATATTCCAATACATTTGCTTACATCATTATCACATTGTAAGTGTTATAACACTCTATGATATGAAATAAACGTATATCTATTCTTATTCTGTCTACGTAATCTGTATATATTATATACTTCATATACAAAATACATTCCTTTGTTCTTGGCGATACAAGAAAAACGGATTTTTCCTCACATGCGGGAACCTATAAGCGTGATGCTTCCCAAAGGGTAAATGAAGCGTTGATCTTCAAAGTGAGTCTTTGTGTCTAAACAACCTTCCTGCCAAGCGTTAAGTTATGTGGTAATCTCCACATGGCCTTCCAGAAAAGGCTTAGGAGGCGCACAAGCTCTCGCGAACAAACGCACATACACACCTGCATATCTATCTATCTATCTATCTATCTATCTATCTCTCTCTCTCTCTCTCTCTCTCTCTCTCTCTCTCTCTCTCTCTATATATATATATATATATATATATATATACATACACACACAAAAAGACAAAAAAAACATTCTCTCCCTGTCTAAAAAAATTAATAAAAAAAAAAAAAAAGTTGCGTTAGGCCATGCTAGTAAATCCAGCTACATTACTCTTCATATAAACAAACAAAAACTAGATTACAATAGGCATATACCCCATACATTTATACAAGGTCACCCTCATTTAATCATACCTATACAAACAATAGAAAGCACAAAGTATGTCTGCATGACAAAAGTTCATATACGGAAACGGGGGCAAGATAATTACAAACCCACGGAGGCCGGACCTGGAACCCACTGCCTCGAAATATCAAAAATATTTCTGACTTGATTAAAAGATCATCTATGCTTGTAGTTTCGGATAGACGGTCAATAGCTGCACTAATCCACTGGTTTATTATTTTTTTATACGTATTTACCATGCTTGCCTA
>BOPN01006316.1:52500-57500 GCA_017312705.2 Penaeus japonicus
CAAACACACACACAAACACACACATATACATACACAGAAACACACACACACACACACAAACACACACATTTACATACACACAAACACACACACACACAAACACACACACAAACACACACAAACACACACATATGCCTGTATGTATGTATGAGTGCTTGTGTGTATATACGAAGTTTTCTCGGCTGCAATCTGCAATAGAAACAACACGAGGTTAACACAAGAAGAGTCTCTTTCAGGAAACAACAATGAGAGAACTGGTCATGCAGGTTGCTTCAAAGTTCGTGGAATTATTGCAGTTTGTCAATAGCCTTGACTATTTGTATCATCTTTATTGTATTTTGCTTGTAATTCATAATCATTTTTTTTCAGTTTTCTAAAGTCTGGAAGTTTTTTTGTTTTTTTTAATAAATATAAATCCTTTTTCCCATTTTTTTATGAATGATTATAAATATAATTAATTTTTCCTTTTTTTATCAATAGGAACTCGCTTTGTTGTAATATTCAAGTTTTTCTTCGTTTTGCTCAGGCGCCACGACAGCTAAGATGATAATTCAGATTAAGAACATTTCCATAATTAAATCATTCAGATGATTTCCATGACGAGTATTCACGACCTGAACACCAACCAACATAGCATAGTAACATGTGTATAAGTGAAACACAGCTACGATAATTAATTAAAGGAAAAAATATAGCCTTGTTTATTCTCTCTCCTTGACTAAGCCTCAGAAACCTGTTCAATTTCAGGATTTTTGGAAGCTCTTTTCTTGGAAAGAGAAGGATTATTAGATTTTGCACGTGGGTTTTAAAGTCGATGTGTGTTTATATGGTATGCTTATATATATATATATATGTTTATATATAATATATATATATATATATATATATATATATATATATATATATATATATTTTTTTTTTTTTTTTTTTTTTTTACTAGCTCTGGTGTGTAGTATGAGAAAAGGTAATATTTAGTTCATAAGAAAATTATAAATTAGAGATATTAGGGATGGAAAGAAAGTTGTATTAATATACAATGATTATAGTTGTACTAACATTTGACATAAAGTAGAGCACTATGAAGATAAGAGGGAGACGACATGACAATATCCATTAATTAAGAGTTTAACCGCCATGATAGAGTTTAATCACCTCGTTTCCATTTTCTTTGCTAGCTCCTTCTTTTCTCCGCTTGTTAACAAAATGTACTCGTTTCCATTTTCTTTGCTAGCTCCTTCTTTTCTTCGCTTGTTAACAAAATGTGTAAAAAAAAAAAAAAAAAAAATAGACAATACTGACAGACTACAAGTCCTTTGCCCTTGACCAGCTAATTAGATTTGGGTTAGTTGAATCAGTTCGAATTCTCTAATGAAATTATCGGATTCATTGTCAGTGTCATCCATGCTAGGAACTCTTATTTTTTTCTGTGGAGACTTAAGGTATATTGGATGAAGTTCTTCTGTCTAGTTCCTGTGCATATTCTCTCTGATATGTTTATTTCTTTGTCTGTTCACCACTCTTTATAGTTTTCTAATTCTCTCTTCTCTCTCTCTCTCTCTCTCTCTCTCTCTCTCTCTCTCTCTCTCTCTCTCTCTCTCTCTCTCTCTCTCTCTCTCTCTCCCTCTCTCTCTCTCTCCCTCTCTCTCCCCCTCTCTCTCTCTCTCTCTCTCTCTCTCTCTCTCCCTCTCTCTTTCTCTCTCTCTCTCCCTTTCTCTCCTCTCTCTACCCCTCTCTCTTCTCTCTCTCTCTCTCTCTCTCTATATATATATATATATATATATATATATGTGTGTGTGTGTGTGTGTGTGTGTGTGTGTGTGTGTGTGTGTGTGTGTGTGTCTGTGTGTGTGTGTGTGTGTGTGTATAGAGAAAGAGATAGATAGATAGATAGAGATAGAGAGAGAGAGAAAGAGAAAGTTCACTCCCTCTCCCCCTCTCTCAGAGTGTGTGTGTCTGTATGTGTGCGTAAATGTGCCCTGAATATTTAAAATCTCATTTATGTTCTCAACGACACTTCCTAGCAACACACAGCCGCCAGGAAGGAAATGCAATCACCCTTCTTTAACGGAATGAAATTGATAACGAATATCTTTGCAACTAATTAGCCCTGATCACTGGAATAATTTGTCGGATTTACATTAATTCCATCTTTAAAAAAAATATTGAGTTGATCATTAGGGAAATTATGCTGAAGTTTGTTTGTTTGTTTTTGCATAAATTTTATCCGCATTTTTTTTTTTTTTTTTTTTTTTTCTTATCTGTTGTTTTGTTATTTTTTCACTTCTTTGTTAAAAATATCTCTTAGAAATTGGCGAGGGTAAAATTTCCTTGTCTGAGGCGGGGAAAGGGGTTTTAGATTGTCCAAACTACACAAAATGAATGATGACAAAATATATGAATTATGATGATGATGATGATGATAATAACGATGATAGTAATGATCATAACAATAATAATGAATGATGATAATGATAAAAATGATGATAGTAATGATAATAACAATAATAATGAATGATGATAATGATAAAAATGATGATAGTAATGATAATAACAATAATAATGAATGATGATAATGATAATAATGATGGTTGTAGTGATAATAACAATAATAATGATAGTGATGGTGATAATGATGATAGTAAGAATGAAAATGATGATAATAAGGATAATGTAAATAGAATACTTATAAGGGTATTAACGATGAGGATAATATAAGTAATGGCGCTGATAATGATAATGATAGATGTAAAAACGATGATAAAGTTAATGTTAACAACGATAATGATAATAATGTTAATGATAATAACGATGACGATAATAATCCTAATGATAACAATGATTATTATTATAACTGAGACAATAATGATAGTTAATGAAAATACTCAAAAAATCAAGTGTGAAAAGAATGACTTGCAGATCCTCATTGGTAGAGTGTCGACTTCACATCCCCGTGGTCGGCAGATCGAGCCCCGCCCAAGCTCGTGAGCTTCCACTGTCACCTGGCGGTTACTGACGTAGCTGGGCACTGCGTTGGGTAAGGACCAAGCTCAGATCGAGTCAACGCTCGTTGGCACATTCTCTCACGAGTCAGCACACGCTGGCACAGGCGGGCTCGCCTCAGCACATACAAGCCCGGCGTAGCATCTGCTCCGCAAATCTGGCTTATCCTTATCCTTATTCCAAGAATCAGCCCGCGGCAACATCAAGTGGGTTTACACGAACGCTGCCGAGTCGGATCTCGCGACAGCGCAACGTCTGCATAAATACCTCCTTGCTGGAGAACTCGACATCACAAACACACACATGACAAGATACAAAAACATCAATGACTTACGCAATGGGTTCCACCCCGCAGACAACTCCACACAAAACAAACCATGAACCCACACCACTCAACAATACAACGCCTCACAGTCCTGCAACACAACGTGCTGCAATGGACCTTCGATCGCCGCAATGAGCTCTGCAATATGTACAAGAAGTACGACCCCCACATCATACTCATTAACAGCCACGGACTCGACAACGCAAACAGAATCAAAATACATACATACACAACATATCAAACGAACCACACAGGTGAACGAAGCGATGGTGTTGCTCTCGCCATCAAATCGAACCTAAAGCACAAAATTCATGACAACTTTACGTCAGAACTCATTATCATTGCCACCACCTGTGCACACCACCTGTGCTCTCGTGTCCATGTGCCATGTTCCCTTTTGTGTACTTGTGTGTGCATATGCACGTGTTCACATTCCTGAGTACATTACCTGTGTTCTCATGTTCTCATCCATGTTCCATGTTACCTGAAAAAAAAATCTGAGGTTCTTAAAGTTCACCTCTCATGCAACATGCTCCCTTTCGTATCTATGTGTGCATATGTGCGTTCCCGTGTTCTCACGTTCTCGTCCATGTTCAATGTTCACTCTCGACCTTGAACAAGAGATAGTCTCTCATGCCGTAGGGGTCACCCTGACTTGCCATGTATGCATGACAGATCGGAAGGAAACCAGGCAAAAAAAAAAAAAAAAAAAAAAAAAAAAAAAAAAAAAAGGAGCCTGTGTTCTCGTGGTTCTCGTCCATGTTTTCTCTCGCGTTCTCAAAAAAAAAAATATATATATATATATATATATATACATACATACATATACATATGTAAGCATATATACGTGTTCACATCCCCTGTGTACACTACCTGTACTCTCGTGTTCGCGTGTTCTCGACCATACTCCATGTTCTCTCTCGTCCTCGAACGAAAGACGGAGTCTATTATGCCGCAGGGGGTCACCCCGACCTGCCATGCATCACTGCATGCATGACAGAACGGGGGAAAAACAAACAAACTTGATATACATATATACATGTACATGTGGATAAGCATATATATATATTAACCTTCTTCTTTCCCATCCTACGCCTCCCCCCCCACCCCCCCCTTAGCCAGCAGTCATTTCCAAGAATCAGAGTCATATTCACTCGGAAGATAGTCATATCTCCGGGATAAAAGGTACGTAAAACTATAGTCATTATCTCGAGAAAATAAGATATTGGGGTATATTATTTTAAGGTATCTATATTGTATATACAGTTGATTTCATTTGTTGTCTTTTTTGTCCTTTATATTTTATTTATTCCAGTCCAAGATAGCGATAAGTTCAATGTATATAGATAAGGAACTGTCGCAATTTGTTCTTTTATTATCATTTTTATCCGTACATGAGTGATAAAATCAGTGTGAGGGAAATTAGCACAGTCAACTTCTCTTAATCACGTGTCGCTCTCACACACCCTCCCCATCCCGCCTCCCCCTTCCTCATCTCACACACTCCCCTCTCCCCCACCCTCCCACCCTACCCTTCTCCGCCATCTCTGCTCCTGGCTCCTCCCCTCCTTCCCTCCCTCCTATCTCCCCCTCCTCCCTCCTCCTTCCTCCTCCCCCTCCTCCCTCCCCCACCCACACCCCACCTACCCTTCTAACCCCTTCCCCCTCCCTCCCT
>BOPN01006316.1:70000-77500 GCA_017312705.2 Penaeus japonicus
TATATATATGTGTGTGTGTGTGTGTGTGTGTGTGTGTATGTGTGTGTAATCATATATATGTACACACACACACATACACAGACACACACATATATATAAATAAATATATATATTTATATATATATATATATATATATATATATATATATATATATATATATATATATATATATATATATATATATATATATATATATATATATATATATATATATATATATATATATATATACATGCATATATATGTGTGTGTGTGTATATATATATATATATATATATATATATATATATATATATATATATATATATATATATATATTCACACACACACACACACACACACACACACACATACACACACACATATATATATATATATATATATATATATATATATATATATATATATATATATATATGTAGGGGATGGGATCCCAAGGGCGGCCAGGTATTTTTAGAGCAAGTCTCGCGCTTCCTGTTTGGCACGAAAGTACCAAGGTCTGATTGTCAAGGGCAGGATAGAGCTAAAATAAATTAAAAAGTGGTAGCGTATCAACGTTCAATAGCATGGCCAAAGCTGTAACCATCTATCCTGACCCAAGAGAAAGTCTAAAGGTGTGTTGTATCGACTGAATTAAAAAAAAACAGAAATCAACACAAGCCATTCCTCTAAAAATATAAACGAGTAGAATTCATAGAAGCCAGAGATTGCACCAATGTCATCATTACAGTTCGTAAACCAACAAAATAACTAATTACTCCATTAATTCACCAAATGAATTCCGCCAGGTAAGTGACATCATTAATAATTAAACTCAATAAAAGCTCAAGCATCAAAATCACTACCGTACTCTAATGTTGTCACGTAAATATGGATGCTTGGCTTCAAAAAGAAGGCAAAATAAAGCAGTTAGAAAAATAATCAGTGATAAATCAAGGCGTTTCTTCAAAACCTTCAACTTCTTTAAAAAAACGTGAGAAAATAACAGCATGTCAGTTTTCAAAGTTATTATTAAATCATAGCCATATAAAACAAAATAAACCTCCATAAAAGCAATCTCAATAAAAACATAGATAAAAAATAATTCGTAAAAAATGCTCTCGTCTCCAAAAGTGCGAAAAAAGCAGCCAAGAATAAAAATCCGTTAAAAAAATTGTCGGCTTTCTGAAGGAAGGACCGACCGTAACACACTGAGCCAGGGTACTGTGCAACTACCCTAAGGTCGTTGACCCGACTTTTTTATACCAACAAGGTCGTGCGCCAACCTTGTTTCGTCGAGTCTGCGCAACAAGACCTGTTTTACTAGCAAATTTCGTCTGCTCTTAAAGACGTGTTAAGGCCTTTTTCGTTTTTACATTGTACTTATTTGATGATTTAAAAATGGGAGGCTTTAACACAAAATTACATAATATATGTTATTTATAGAAATAAAAGGAACTTAACATATATACATGATTTTAAATGTAAAAGCAATAAAAATTACGTGGGCAAGTCAACAAGACTTTGGCGCCAACAACCCAAACGGAATTTTCCGTCGCCAGTATCCAAAAAAAAGTCCGTTTTCAGACACTGGTGATCTTGACAACTCCAAGCCTATATGGGTATGGAAAAGTCATCCTCCTCCTCAGCCAGTAAAACAGCATCTCGTCCAGGGCGTCTGGATCCTCTGTCAGCGCCTCCTGCAGGAAGTTCCTCTGCATCTTCGCCTTCGTCTCTGACAGGATCCTGACGTCCTGGCGCCATGAATAACTCGGGAATCTGGGTAGGAGCCCGACACAGAGGCGAGATCGGCCGAAGGGAGCTGAAGCGTCAGCTCACTACATATATACATCCTGCGAAGCCGAGATAAAGCGGCGAATCAGGCGAGGTTGGAGTGCATTCGGTACACATAGTAATATATTACGAGGTCGTCTGCCACTATGTCTAAAGAGAAAGATTTTTGACCAATGTGTCCTCCCCGTCATGACATATGGATCAGAGACATGGACTACGACCAAGGCACTCGAGAGATAATTAGTAAGTGCTCAAAGAGGAATGGAAAGGCATATGCTAGGAGTTAGCTTATGAGATAGGATAAAGTTATTTTTCTCATTTCCGGTTTGCAACAGCACGGCCTTCCCTGCAGTAAATCCGCACTGGCAACCCCATGCACCTGCGACGAATATAAAAAGGCGGATCTTCGCAACGGCAGCAACACCGCCCACGCCTCCGTCAGCTAGCTCGTCACACGCCCGTCGCCGTTGCAATGGTTAGTTGCTCTTCAACACAACGGCGTATTAGCTTCACTCTCAAAGAACTCTCTAGACACGCTGATTATGCCTAGGGTGATTCTGACACTTCGAGGGTTTGAAGCTCTGTATCTTTAATGAAATCTGGGAAAAGATAGATAGATAAGGAGATATTAATCTGATTTTGGATGATTATGAATATCTTTACAGATTAACCTTCGCCTCGCCGTGATGATGGCCATGTGCCTTGCTCTTTGCACTTCGCATAGACTAAGTTGCAAGTATTACTGTCCTGGCCCCTACGCTGACCAATATGCCTGCTGTGGTGAGTGGAAGTGTCATCTCGATGGCATAAAATGGCTTGTCTGAGATGCCTGTTTTTATCTTTTTATCACTCTCTCGTTTCATTTCTTTCGTGGTTTGAGTTGGTTTTTCTGTGAATGTTGTCTCGCATACCCTCATTGGTAGAGTCAGTCATCCTACTTCATTCTACAACCAGATCTCTGTTTATACTGTTGCAAATTGCAAATACGTTTAACTTTGTATCTTTGTTATATCTTTTATCAACAAGACCCGTCGCCGCGCCCTGGGAGCTGCCCGTCCCCGCCCCGTTGCACAGACTTCTTCGACGGAAATGTTCCTGTGAGTGACAACTGCGGGTAGTTTATCTACCTGTCTGTCCTTCTGAATGTCTATGTGGATAGATAGATATGGATAAATGTAGATGTAGATGGGTATAGATCAATAGAGAGATAGATATTCATATAGATATAGATTGGTAGATGAATGGATAATGAGATACACACACACACACACACACACACACACACACACACACACACACACACACACACACACACACACACACACACACACACACACACATATATATATATATATATATATATATATATATATATATATATATATATATATATATATATATATATATGTAAATATAGATATAAATATAATCATAGATGTTGATCTATAGACATATTTAGATAGACAAATATAGATATATGAATAGACAGATAGATCGATATGTATGTGTGTATGTATTCCTCTCCTAGTTGACGATCTAAACAATCTGGCAAAAGCAAGAAAGGTCTGACGAATAAGACCACCCCCCCCCCCCCCCCCCCCCCCCCCCCCCCCCCCCCCCCCCCCCCCCCCCCCCCCCCCTCACACCCCCGCCATCGACAGCGACTGTTCACGCGGCGAGAAATGTTGCGAAGACGCTTGCAATGCCGGGAAGATCTGCATCTCGGTCTACGGGCTGGGACATTAGTCTGTTGAAGCGTTGGCTGGTGTGGGCTTTTGTCAGCAATAAACTGCATTAGAATTTGATGGTGTGTTTTCTTTTCATGGAAGGTGTATTTGGATATGAACTTCTATAGTGTGTATGTATATATATATATATATATATATATATATATATATATATATATATATATATACATATATATATATATATATATATATATATATATATATATATATATATATATCAGGGGGCTGGCAAGCCCCTCGCGGCAGAAAAAGCGGGCTCCCGAGATGTGTACGGCCGAGATGCGCGAGACCCGAGGGCGGGTTACTTTACGTGACCGAGCACCCGAAATGCCCGAGGACGAGTTTTTGTAACTTCGCTTGCCAGCCCCCAACTACATGTTTTTCTGAACTCGCCAAATTTCGAGTAAAAATTAACCGCACTTCCCGACGTCAGAATTACTTGAAACTTGGCAATCCGTACAAAATTTCAGATCGATTGGATAAAAAATGTCTGAATTATTACAACTTGAAATCGCCGAAAATGAGGGTGTTCTTGTTAAACAGGGTTACGATTATATATATACAGAGATAGATACATAGATACATACAGGTAGAGGACACTTTTTTGAGCAAAAGTGTACCCGGTTTGATCGGCTATATCTCAAGAACCATTAAAGATACAAACTTCATCAACCTAGCGTTGGAAAGATAAAAGATAGAACTTCAAAAAAATGTTCTTGCAAATTATCTGATGACATTTCTATGACGTCACAATATGACAAAATTCAATATTCGAAATCTCGAAAATAGGTGATTTTCAGATGCGTTTTTCAATATGAAGCTTAGCAGATAGCAAAAAATGTTCATGTTAGCGTCGACAGGAAATTCAATGCACTTTACGATGATGTGGTCAAAAAGTTTCGGGCTCTACGGCATTATTGAGATATTTGCGGTTGTTTGAAGCACTTTGACATGAAAAAGTCGTAAAAAATAGCCAAAACGGTAATCCTTAATGTGAGAGAACGAGAAAGTACTGCTCCCATTCATGCGTTTGCATACCAGAGAATAAAACAGATCAAAAGGTAAAAATTTGTTTGCATTATTGATAATAACATGCACTATTGTTCAACTCTAGAATTGAGGATGCACAGCGAGGTTGCCACGGAGATCCTGTTATATGCTTGACAGTTGGCGTGCTATATTGGGAGAATAACTGATTGCATGCTGTTATAGTGCTCTCTGAGCGCCAAATTAAAAAAAAATTAAGTTGTCAGGATCAAACTTCAGATTCGATCATGATAATATCATGAGAGTGTCTAGTCCATTTACAACAGACGCCTCAGGTTAGCTGTATGTCAGAGTCCTATTAAGTAGGACTGCCTCACTTTGAGATGCCTGGGTAAAATCTTGTTGTTTCATTTCTCACCACAATCTCGAATCAATTTGGCGATAAATTGAATGGGCCACAATTGAACACTGAAAAAGGGTGATATTTTTTTCTGTGTGTGTGTGTGTGTGTGTGTGTGTGTGTGTGTGTGTGTGTGTGTGTGTGTGTGTGCGCTTTTATATTTATTTATTTATATATATACATATATATATATATATATATATATATATATATATATATATGTGTGTGTGTGTGTGTGTGTGTGTGTGTGTGTGTGTGTGTGTGTGTGTGTGTGTAATATATGTGTGTGTGTGTGTGTGTGTGTGTGTGTGTGTGTGTGTGTGTGTGTGTGTGTGTATTACATGTGTGTGTGCGTGTTTGTGCACATGAGCTAATCTAAGGGAAACAAAACGGCAAACGAAATTACAGTCGAATTTATTGGCCAAATCTGTGCTTTGTTTTCAGAGTAGAATTGAGAAATCTATGAGAACCAAAAGAGATCGAAGTTCTAACACACGCAGTTCGTCAACAGATGATCCAACGCGACTCCCATGCGGGCATGCACTCGCCTGTGCATGACTCAGACGGGAATGCAAAGCCTCCTGTTGGAGCAGCCGTCTCTGCAGCACTTCTGTCCAGGCGGACACTGGGCGTCCCGATAGCAGTACTGCAAAGGATGGCAGGGCGTGAGACATGAGAGATTTGGTTTCCTTCCCTTGAGGAAAATAAGATCCACTTCGGAGGAGGAATCACTTCATCAACGTGCTTTGTTATGCGTCAGAAAGACGTATTTCGGAGGAAGGGAATAGCTTCGCAATGTTAGTTATGAATCACTCATATAAGGATTATTCATGAACTAATGGCACAATCACAAACAAAGCAGTAAAACGTATAGTAAGAAGAAAGAATTGCCATCCCATTTCATCAGTTTAAGTACATAAAGAAGTAAAAAAAACATCCCAAGGCAGTTGCAGGATCCAAACTCTTCCAGTCGCAGGACCTAGCAATGGAGGAAGGACCAGCCACTTACGTTGTGATTGAAGTCGATGCAGGGGGCGGGGTGGGGGCAGCGGGGGGGATCTGTCGGGGGAGAGGGTTGATGGATAGAAAAAGGAAATCAAACGGAAGGAAAAAAGGAATCGAAGTTTCTAGCATGGAAAGTTTTTTTTACAAATAAACAGGACGTATGAAGGTTGTATCTTAATTAGTTATACATGTATGTCTAGATCTATTTCCGAATATCTGTAATTATATATCTGTCAATATATATTTTTTCTACCACTGAATACCATGAAGAGTTCGAGTCAAAAGTCTCGCTCTTACTAAGAAAGAAAGGACAATTGCTTGCAAAGGCAGAATGTCACTCACCACAGCAAACGTAATTCCCGGCTGGCGTCTGGCAAGTATGCTTGCAAGCATGGTCTGGCATGGCAAGCGTCAAGCAAACAGCAGCCAGCAGGACCATAAATCGAAGACCAAACTGCAATACATATTCATATTAATCACCAACACAAACGAAAGAGAAAGTTAACAAACAAGCAAACCAACATAAAAAGACTAAGCAATCGCTACATATTTTCCCTATTTACTGACGAATTGCAACTAAACAATTCTAAAGATCTGAATTAACAGGCACATGACTCTTCAACGAAGCCTCAAAAAATTCAAACGTTAGAAACTAATGTCATTTCAAAGGCAACCAACCATTGCAAAGGATAGGCCTATGTTGTGTGTCAACAAAAGGACTGGCGACGGAACTGTTGTTGCCATCAAGACACGTCCTTTATATATGCCTCCGAAGATGCCTGGAGTTGCCATCATCTCGATTTGCAACAGCGTGCAAGTGAGCAGTCAATGCTGTTGCCGACCACAGGAATGCTAGAAGTATAGCGTCCTTACACACACTTACACATACATACACACACAAACACAAACAAGAAGACACATACACAGAGAGACAAGCACACAGAGACATACAATGACATATACCCACACGTACATTGACACATACGTAACAAATACAAGCGCAAACAAACTCACACATGCCTTCACAATGTATATATATATATAATATATATATATATATATTTATTTATTTATATATATATATGTGTGTGTGTAGGGGATGGGATCCCAAGGGCGGCCGTAGGAGCCGCGTGAGAGCAAGTCTCGCGCTTCCTGTTTCGGCACGAAAGTATAATTAAGGGTTCGATGGTCAAGGGCAGGATAGAACTAAAATGAATTAAAAAGTGGTAGCGTATAAACGTTCAATAGCATGGCCAAAGCTGTAACCATCTATCCTGACCCAAGACAAAATCTATAGGTTTGTTGTATCGACTGAATTCACCAAATCAGAAATCAACACAAGCCATTCCTCTAAAAATATAAACGAGTAGAATTCATAGAAGGCAGAGCTTTCACCGATGTCATCATTACAGTTCGTAAACCAACATAATAACTAATTACTCCATTAATTCACCAAATGAATTCCGCCAGGTATAGATGACATCATTAATAATTAAACTCAATAAAAGCTCAAGCATCAAAATCACTACTGTACTCTAATGTTGTCACGTAAACAAGGATAGCAGCCACAAAAAGGCAAAATAAAG
>BOPN01006317.1:0-10000 GCA_017312705.2 Penaeus japonicus
TTGGTAGGTGACTTTCTTTGGTAGGTGACTTTCTTTGGTAGGTGACTTTCTTTGGTAGGTGACTTTCTTTGGTAGGTGACTTTCTTTGGTAGGTGACTTTCTTTTGTAAATGACTTTCTTTGGTAGGTGACTTTCTTTTGTAAATGACTTTCTTTGGTAGGTGACTTTCTTTGGTAGGTGACTTTCTTTGGTAGGTGACTTTCTTTGGTAGGTGACTTTCTTTGGTAGGTGACTTTCTTTGGTAGGTGACTTTCTTTGGTAGGTGACTTTCTTTGGTAGGTGACTTTCTTTGGTAGGTGACTTTCTTTGGTAGGTGACTTTCTTTGGTAGGTGACTTTCTTTGGTAGGTGACTTTCTTTGGTAGGTGACTTTCTTTGGTAGGTGACTTTCTTTGGTAGGTGACTTTCTTTGGTAGGTGACTTTCTTTTCTGGTGGTGGTGACTTCCTTTCTTTGGTAGGTGACACTCTTTGGTAGGTGACTTTCTCTGGTAGGTGACTTCCTTTGGTAGGTGACTCTCTTTGGTAGGTGACTTTCTTTGCAGGGTGACTTTTGGTAGGTAACTTTCTTTTCTGGTAGAAGATTTCTTGGTAGTGATTTTCTTCTGGTAGGTGACTTTCTTTGGTATGTGACTTTCTTTGGTAGGTGACTTTCTTTGGTAGGTGACTTTCTTTGGTAGGTGACTTTCTTTGGTAGGTGACTTTCTTTGGTAGGTGACTTTCTTTGGTAGGTAACTTTCTTTTCTGGTAGGTGACTTTCTTTGGTAGGTGACACTCTTTGGTAGGTGACTTTCTCTGGTAGGTGACTTCCTTTGGTAGGTGACTCTCTTTGGTATGTGACTTTCTTTGGTAGGTGACTTTCTTTGGTAGGTGACTTTCTTTGGTAGGTGACTTTCTTTGGTAGGTGACTTTCTTTGGTAGGTGACTTTCTTTGGTAGGTGACTTTCTTTGGTAGGTGACTTTCTTTGGTAGGTGACTTTCTTTGGGTAGGTGACTTTCTTTTGTAAATGACTTTCTTTGGTAGGTGACTTTCTTTGGGTAGGTGACTTTCTTTGGTAGGTGACTTTCTTTGGGTAGGTGACTTTCTTTGGTAGGTGACTTTCTTTGGGTAGGTGACTTTCTTTGGTAGGTGACTTTCTTTGGGTAGGTGACTTTCTTTGGTAGGTGACTTTCTTTGGGTAGGTGACTTTCCTTGGTAGGTGACTTTCTTTGGTAGGTGACTTTCTTTGGTAGGTGACTTTCTTTGGTAGGTGACTTTCTTTGGTAGGTGACTTTCTTTGGTAGGTGACTTTCTTTGGGTAGGTGACTTTCCTTGGTAGGTGACTTTCTTTGGTAGGTGACTTTCTTTGGGTAGGTGACTTTCTTTGGTAGGTGACTTTCTTTGGGTAGGTGACTTTCCTTGGTAGGTGACTTTCTTTGGTAGGTGACTTTCTTTGGTAGGTGACTTTCTTTGGGTAGGTGACTCTCTTTGGTAGGTGACTTTCTTTGGTAGGTGACTTTCTTTGGTAGGTGACTTTCTTTGGTAGGTGACATTTTTGGTAGGTGACTTTCTTTGGTAGGTGACTTTCTTTGGTAGGTGACTTTCTTTGGTAGGTGACTTTCTTTGGTAGGTGACTTTCTTTTGGGTAGGTGACTCTCTTTTGGTAGGTGACTTTCTTTGGTAGGTGACTTTCTTTTGTAGGTGACTTTCTTTGGTAGGTGACTTTCTTTGGTAGGTGACTTTCTTTGGTAGGTGACTTTCTTTGGTAGGTGACTTTGTTTGGTAGGTGACTTTCTTTGGTAGGTGACTTTCTTTGGTAGGACTTTCTGGTAGGTGACTTCCTTTGGTAGGTGGCTTTCTTTTGCAGGTGACTTCCTTTGGTAGGTGACTTTCTTTGGTAGGTGATTTTCTTTGGTAGGTGACTTTCCTTGGTAGGTGACTTTCTTTGGTAGGTGACTTTCTTGGTAGGTGACTTCTCTGGTAGGTGACTTCCTTTTGGTAGGTGACTTTCTTGGCAGGGTGACTCTTTTGGTAGGTGACTTTCTTTGGTAGGTGACTTTCTTTGGTAGGTGACTTTCTTTTGGTAGGTGACTTTCTTTGGTAGGTGACTTTCTTTGGTAGGTGACTTTCTTTGGTAGGTGACTTCCTTTGGTAGGTGACTTCCTTTGGTAGGTGACTTTCTTTGGTAGGTGACTTTCTTTGGTAGGTGACTTTCTTTGGTAGGTGACACTCTTTGGTAGGTGACTTTCTTTGGTAGGTGACACTCTTTGGTAGGTGACTTTCTTTGGTAGGTGATCCCTTTGGTAGGTGACTTTCTTTGGTAGGTGACTTTCTCTGGTAGGTGACTTCCTTTGGTAGGTGGCTTTTGGTAGGGTGACTTCCTTTGGTAGGTGACTTTCTTTGGTAGGTGACTTTCTTTGGTAGGCAGACTTTCTTTGGTAGGTGACTTTCTTTGGTAGGTGACTTTCTTTGGTAGGTGACTTTCTCTGGTAGGTGACTTCCTTTGGTAGGTGACTTTCTTTGGTAGGTGACTTCCTTTGGTAGGTGACTTTCTCTGGTAGGTGACTTCTTTGGTGGTGGTGACTTTCTTTGGTAGGTGACTTTCTTTGGTAGGTGACTTTCTTTGGTAGGTGACTTTCTTTGGGTAGGTGACTTCCTTTTGGTAGGTGACTTTCTTTTGTAGGTGACTTTCTTTGGTAGGTGACTTTCTTGGTAGGTGACTTTCTTTGCAGGTGACACTCTTTGGTAGGTGACTTTCTTTGGTAGGTGACACTCTTTGGTAGGTGACTTTCTCTGGTAGGTGACTTCCTTTGGTAGGTGACTTTCTTTGGGTAGGTGACTCTCTTTGGTAGGTGACTTTCCTTGGTAGGTGACTTCCTTTGGTAGGTGACTTTCTTTGGTAGGTGACTTTCTTTGGTAGGTGACTTTCTTTGGTAGGTGACTTTCTTTGGTAGGTGACTTTCTTTGGGTAGGTGACTTTCCTTGGTAGGTGACTTTCTTTGGTAGGTGACTTTCTTTGGGTAGGTGACTTTCTTTGGTAGGTGACTTTCTTTGGGTAGGTGACTTTCCTTGGTAGGTGACTTTCTTTGGTAGGTGACTTTCTTTGGTAGGTGACTTTCTTTGGGTAGGTGACTCTCTTTGGTAGGTGACTTTCTTTGGTAGGTGACTTCCTTGGTAGGGTGACTTTCTTTTGGTAGGTGACTTCTCTTTTGGTAGGTGACTTTCTTTGGGTAGGTGACTCTCTTTGGTAGGTGACTTTCTTTGGTAGGTGACTTTCTTTGGTAGGTGACTTTCTTTGGGTAGGTGACTTTCTTTGGTAGGTGACTTTCTTTGGTAGGTGACTTTCTTTGGTAGGTGACTTTCTTTTCTGGTAGGTGACTTCCTTTGGTAGGTGACTTTGTTTGGTAGGTGACTTTCTTTTCTGGTAGGTGACTTCCTTTGGTAGGTGACTTTGTTTGGTAGGTGACTTTCTTTGGTAGGTGACTTTCTTTGGTAGGTGACTTTCTTTGGTAGGTGACTTTCTTTGGTAGGTGACTTACTTTGGTAGGTGACTTTCTTTGGTAGGTGACTTTCTTTGGTAGGTGACTTTCTTTGGTAGGTGACTTTCTTTGGTAGGTGACTTTCTTTGGTAGGTGACTTTCTTTGGTAGGTGACTTCCTTTGGTAGGTGACTTTCTTTGGTAGGTGACTTCCTTTGGTAGGTGACTTTCTTTGGTAGGTGACTTTCTTTGGTAGGTGACTTTCTTTGGTAGGTGACTTTCTTTGGTAGGTGACTTTCTTTGGTAGGTGACTTTCTTTGGTAGGTGACTTTCTTTGGTAGGTGACTTTCTTTGGTAGGTGACTTTCTTTGGTAGGTGACTTTCTTTGGTAGGTGACTTTCTTTGGTAGGTGACACTCTTTGGTAGGTGACTTTCTTTGGTAGGTGACACTCTTTGGTAGGTGACTTTCTCTGGTAGGTGACTTCCTTTGGTAGGTGACTTTCTTTGGGTAGGTGACTCTCTTTGGTAGGTGACTTCCTTTGGTAGGTGACTTTCTCTGGTAGGTGACTTTCTTTGGTAGGTGACTTTCTTTGGTAGTACTCTTTGGTAGGTGACTTTCTTTGGTAGGTGACTTTCTTTGGTAGGTGACTTACTTTGGTAGGTGACTTCCTTTGGTAGGTGACTTTCTTTGGTAGGTGACTTTCTTTGGTAGGTGACTTCCTTTGGTAGGTGACTTCTTTGTAGGTGACTTTCTTTTGTAAGTGACTTCTCTTTGGTAGGTGACTTTCTTTGGTAGGGTGACTTTCTCTTTGGTAGGTGACTTTCTTTGGTAGGTGACTTTCTTTGGTAGGTGACTTTCTTTGGTAGGTGACTTTCTTTGGTAGGTGACTTTCTTTGGTAGGTGACTTTCTTTGGTAGGTGACTTTCTTTGGTAGGTGACTTTCTTTGGTAGGTGACTTTCTCTGGTAGGTGACTTACTTTGGTAGGTGACTTGCTTTGGTAGGTAACTTTCTTTTTGGTGGTGACTTTCTTTGGTAGGTGACTTACTTTGGTAGGTGACTTCCTTTGGTAGGTGACTTCCTTTGGTAGGTGACTTTCTTTGGTAGGTGACTTTCTTTGGTAGGTGACTTTCTTTGGTAGGTGACTTTCTTTGGTAGGTGACTTACTTTGGTAGGTGACTTTCTCTGGTAGGTGACTTTCTTTGGTAGGTGACTTTCTCTGGTAGGTGACTTTCTTTGGTAGGTGACTTTCTTTGGTAGGTGACTTTCTTTGGTAGGTGACTTCCCTTGGGTAGGTGACTTTCTTTGGTAGGTGACTTTCTTTTGGTAGGTGACTTTCTTTGGTAGGTGACTTTCTTTGGTAGGTGACTTTCTTTGGTAGGTGACTTCCTTTGGTAGGTGACTTTCTTTGGTAGGTGACTTTCTTTGGTAGGTGACTTTCTTTGGTAGGTGACTTTCTTTGGTAGGTGACTTTCTTTGGTAGGTGACTTTCTTTGGTAGGTGACTTACTTTGGTAGGTGACTTCCTTTGGTAGGTGACTTTCTTTGGTAGGTGACTTTCTTTGGTAGGTGACTTTCTTTGGTAGGTGACTTTCTTTGGTAGGTGACTTTCTTTGGTAGGTGACTTTCATTGGTAGGTGACTTTCTTTGGTAGGTGACTTTCTTTGGTAGGTGACTTTCTTTGGTAGGTGACTTACTTTGGTAGGTGACTTTCTTTTGGTAGGTGACTTTCTTTGGTAGGTGACTTTCTTTGGTTGGTGACTTCCTTTGGTAGGTGACTTTCCTTGGTAGGTGACTTTCTTTGGTAGGTGACTTTCTTTGGTAGGTGACTTTCTTTGGTAGGTGACTTTCTTTGGTAGGTGACTTTCTTTGGTAGGTGACTTACTTTGGTAGGTGACTTCCTTTGGTAGGTGACTTCCTTTGGTAGGTGACTTCCTTTGTAGTGACTTTCTTTGGTAGGTGACTTCTCTTGGTAGGTGACTTTCTTTGGTAGGTGACTTTCTCTGGTAGGTGACTTACTTTGGTAGGTGACTTGCTTTGGTAGGTAACTTTCTTTGGTAGGTGACTTTCTTTGGTAGGTGACTTTCTTTGGTAGGTGACTTCCTTTGGTAGGTGACTTACTTTGGTAGGTGACTTTCTTTGGTAGGTGACTTTCTTTGGTAGGTGACTTTCTTTGGTAGGTGACTTTCTCTGGTAGGTGACTTACTTTGGTAGGTGACTTTCTCTGGTAGGTGACTTTCTTTGGTAGGTGACTTTCTCTGGTAGGTGACTTTCTTTGGTAGGTGACTTTCTTTGGTAGGTGACTTTCTTTGGTAGGTGACTTCCTTTGGTAGGTGACTTTCTTTGGTAGGTGACTTTCTTTGGTAGGTGACTTTCTTTGGTAGGTGACTTTCTTTGGTAGGTGACTTTCTTTGGTAGGTGACTTCCTTTGGTAGGTGACTTTCTTTGGTAGGTGACTTTCTTTGGTAGGTGACTCTCTTTGTGGCAGACTTTCTTTGGTAGGTGACTTTCTCTTGGTAGGTGACTTACTTGGTAGGTGACTTCCTTTGGTAGGTGACTTTCTTTGGTAGGTGACTTCCTTTGGTAGGTGACTTTCTTTGGTAGGTGACTTTCTTTGGTAGGTGACTTTCCTTGGTAGGTGACTTTCATTGGTAGGTGACTCTTTCGTAGGTGACTTTCTTTGGTAGGTGACTCTCTTTGGTAGGTGACTTTCTTTGGTAGGTGACTTTCTTTGGTAGGTGACTTTCTTTGGTAGGTGACTTTCTTTGGTAGGTGACTTTCTTTGGTAGGTGACTTTCTTTGGTAGGTGACTTTCTTTTGGTAGGTGACTTTCTTTGGAAGGTGACTTTCTTTGGTAGGTGACTTTTGCAGGTGACTTTCTTTGGTAGGTGACTTGCTTTGGTAGGTAACTTTCTTTTGTAGGTGACTTTCTTTGGTAGGTGACTTTCTTTGGTAGGTGACTTTCTTTGGTAGGTGACTTTCTTTGGTAGGTGACTTTCCTTGGTAGGTGACTTCCTTTGGTAGGTGACTTTCTTTGGTAGGTGACTCTACTTTGTAGGTGACTTTCTTTTGGTAGGTGACTTCCTTGGTAGGTGACTTTCTTTGGTAGGTAATTCTCTTTGGTAGGTGACTTTCTTTGGTAGGTGACTTCCTTTGGTAGGTGATCTTCTTTGGTAGGTAACTTTCTTTGGTAGGTGACTTCCTTTGGTAGGTGACTTCCTTTGGTAGGTGATCTTCTTTGGTAGGTGACTTTCTTTGGTAGGTGACTTTCTTTTCTGGTAGGTGACTTTCTTTGCAGGTGACTTTCGTTAGTAGGTGACTTTCTTTGGTAGGTGACTTTCATTGGTAGGTGACTTTCTTTGGTAGGTGACTTTCTTTGGTAGGTGACTTTCTTTGGTAGGTGACTTTCTTTTCTGGTAGGTGACTTTCTTTGATAGGTGACATTTTTGGTAGGTGACTTTCTTTGGTAGGTGACTTTCGTTAGTAGGTGACTTTCTTTGGTAGGTGACTTTCATTGGTAGGTGACTTTCATTGGTAGGTGACTTTCTTTGGTAGGTGACTTTCTTTGGTAGGTGACTTTCTTTTCTGGTAGGTGACTTTCTTTGATAGGTGACATTTTTGGTAGGTGACTTTCTTTGGTAGGTGTACTTCTGTCTGCCAAGTAGGTACCTTTCTTTGGTAGGTGACTTTCATTGGTAGGTGACTTTCATTGGTAGGTGACTTTCTTTGGTAGGTGACTTTCTTTGGTAGGTGACTTTCTTTGGTAGGTGACTTTCTTTGGTAGGTGACTTTCTTTGGTAAGTGACTTTCTTTTGGAAGGTGATCTTCTTTGCAGGTGACTTTCCTTGGTAGGTGACTTTCTTTGGTAGGTGACTTTCTTTGGTAGGTGACTTTCTTTGGTAGGTGACTTTCTTTGGTAGGTGACTTTCTTTGGTAGGTGACTTTCTTTGGAAGGTGACTTTCTTTGGTAGGTGACTTTCTTTGGAAGGTGACTTTCTTTGGTAGGTGACTTTCTTTGCAGGTGACTTTCTTTGGAAGGTGACTTTCTTTGGTAGGTGACTTTCTTTGGAAGGTGACTTTCTTTGGTAGGTGACTTTCTTTGGTAGGTGACTTTCTTTGCAAGTGACTTTCTTTTGGGTAGGTGACTTTCTTTGGTAGGTGACTTTCTTTGGTAAGTGACTTTCTTTGGTAGGTGACTTTCGGTGGTGGTGACTTTCTTTGGTAGGTGACTTTCTTTGGTAGGTGACTTCCTTTGGTAGGTGACTTTCTTTGGTAGGTGACTTTCTTTGGTAGGTGACTTTCTTTGGTAGGTGACTTTCTTTGGTAGGTGACTTTCTTTGGTAGGTGACTTTCTTTGGTAGGTGACTTTCTTTGGTAGGTGACTTTCTTTGGTAGGTGACTTTCTTTGGTAGGTGACTTTCTTTGGTAGGTGACTTCCTTTGGTAGGTGACTTTCTTTGGTAGGTGACTTTCTTTGGTAGGTGACTTTCTTTGGTAGGTAACTTTCTTTGGTAGGTGACATTTTTGGTAGGTGACTTTCTTTGGTATAAACGGAACACTATACACGGAACACTGGAACACTATACACGGAACACTGGAACACTATACACGGAACACTGGAACACTATACACGGAACACTGGAACACTATACACGGAACACTATACACGGAACACTGGAACACTATACACGGAACACTGGAACACTATACACGGAACACTGGAACACTATACACGGAACACTGGAATACTATACACGGAACACTCTACACGGAACACTATACACGGAACGCTATACACGGAACACTATACATGGAACGCTATACATGGAACACTATACACGGAACACTATACACGGAACGCTATACACGGAACACTATACACGGAACACAATACACGGAACCTATACACGAACACTATACACGGAACACAATACACGGAACGCTATACACGGAACACTATACACGGAACGCTATACACGGAACACTATACACGGAACGCTATACACGGAACACTATACACGGAACACTATACACGGAACGCTATACACGGAACACTATACACGGAACACTATACACGGAACACTATACACGGAACACTATGCACGTAACACTATACACGGAACACAATACACGGAACGCTATACACGGAACACTATACACGGAACACTATACACGGAACACTATACACGGAACACTATACACGGAACACTATACACGGAACACTATACACGGAACACTATACACGGAACACTATACACGGAACGCTATACACGGAACACTATACACGGACCACTATACACGGAACGCTATACACGGAACACTATATTAATGGAACACAATACACGGAACGCTATACACGGAACACTATACATGGAACGCTATACATGGAACACTATACACGGAACACTATGCACGTAACACTATACACGGAACACAATACACGGAACGCTATACACGGAACACTATACACGGAACACTATACACGGACTACTATACACGGAACACTATACACGGAACACTATACACGGACTACTATACACGGAACACTATACACGGAACACTATACACGGAAGAGCAAGTGCTGCTTGACTTACCGCGGCTCGTGTTCTAGGAAGCACAGAGACAGATTTTTTTTTAACGAAGCCCAAAGGAGGTAGGTACATAACCTGAGTAACTACAGCTGAAGCGTCCGGTTTCGCCATACGGTACACGGCATTAGGGCGGGGTACTAGGTACCAAAAAGGTGGAATTGGTAGCATTATGAGACACTTAACGTGGTACAGATACGTGGCACTACACTTCTCTCTCTCTCTCTCTCTCTCTCTCTCTCTTCCCCTTTCCCTCTCTTCGTCTCTTCCTTTCCCCCTTTCCGTACAACTCTCTCTCTCTCTCTCTTTTCCCCTTTCCCTCTCTCTATCTCTTCCTCTCCCCCTTTCCCTAACCCTCTCTCTTTCCCTTCTCCTTTCCCCTCTTTCTCCCTCTCACCCTCTTTCTCTCTTTCCCATCCCGTTCTCTCTTCTCTCTTCCTTCCCCTCACTCCCTCCCTCTCTCATCCCCTCCCTATCTCTCTTCACTCACCTCTCTCCCTCTCTCTCCCCTATTCGCCCATCCTCTCATGCCCCATCCCTTGCCACATCTCTCTCCCTCCCCCACCCCCTGCCAAATTCCTTCAATCCCTCTCCCGCCCCTTTTCCCCTCCCCTCTCCCTCTGTCCCTCCCTCTCCCCTTTCCTTCCCACCTTTCCCCCTTCCCTTTCACTTCCCCTTCCCCATCCCCCACCCCCTCTCCTCCCTCCCTCCCCCTTCCCCATCCTCATCCGCCGTCCTCCCTCACCCCCCTCTCCCTCTGTCCCTCCCTCTCCCCTTTCCTTCCCACCTTTCCCCCTTCCCTTTCATTCCCCCTTCCCCATCCCCTCTCCTCCCTCCCTCTCCCTTCCCCTTCCCCATACCCCTCCCTCTCACTCCCCCTTCCCTATCCCCATCCCCCGTCCCCCTTCTCTTCCCTCCCTCCCCACTCCCCCTTCCCCTATCCCCATCCCCCGTCCCCTC
>BOPN01006317.1:55000-57500 GCA_017312705.2 Penaeus japonicus
CTTATAAGCTGTGTTCATCATTCTTACAATTCGTTGGTTTGCCCCCGAAGTTACATTATTGCCAGCAACTGCTCGTAAGGCAGCTTATCTACTCCTACATTTCTGATTGATCACCTCAACATCTTCGGCCGTATGTGGAATATTTACTCCGAGGTATTGAAATGATTCAACCTGAGCTATACTATCACCATCTATACTGAACCGCTTATTTCGGTGTTTTACATTATGACTATATATCTCGGTCTTATTTATTGAAATAATCAATCCTAATTCATTGCTCACCGTCGAAATTGTCCTCAGTACACATATACAGTCTTGATAATTTCTAGTATTAATCAATATATCGTTAGCATAGCTTATGATCGTAGCATTGACTTGTTTAAAACGTCTGAAAGGGTTACAAACAATGCAACAAAAAGACTGTTACTCCTTTGAGACGCAAAACGTAGCAGCTGCCTGTTCGCTCTTATGTCTTGAAACACCTCTGGCACGTTTTACACTATTCTGAAGTATCATTGATCCATATGTGCTATGTCCTATTCCCATCAGGGCTAGTTCGTGTAGGATTATTTGCCTAATAGCTGTAGCAAATGAAGACTTCAAATCCAGGAAAATAGTGGACCCATTACCTTCAAGAATTGACAGAAATGTTGGTTTACAATTTTGAACACTCTTATCTGGCATACGTCCATAAAGAGCTGGCGATATTTTATCTTTAATTCTAAATAATAGCCGATTTAGTATGATTCTTTCAAAAGTTTTACAAAGACAGCTAGTTAATTAAGGAAATCGGTCTGTATTCACCTGGATTATTTGTCTTTGGTATTGGTGTTATAATACTCTGCGTCCAGGATATTGGTAGCACACCCTTTTCATAAATGAATCGGAATAGTCGTAGAACATAATCACCAGGGACATTTCTGAGTAGTCTAATGACGTCATACGTGATGCCATCCTCACCAGGAGCTGTTGAATTGCCTCTGGTGAGGGCAGCATCAAGCTCGGTCTCAGCAAACGAAACATCGCAATCATCATACTGCTCAGTCATTGAGTCAATCAATTCCCTCATGCCTGTATAAGATTCGCATAAGAGAGCAGCTGATTCACTATTCATTGAGTCAGGGCTGGATATCTTAGCATATCTGTAGATGAGCTCATTTGCTTTTTCTCGAGGATTTGGATGTGTGATCTGAGATTTTTTTTTTTTTTTAATCTTTTAGTCTATTAATACCTTCCCATGCTTTTCCTAATGGTGTTAATTTATTTTATGAATTGACAAACTTCTCCTACTTTTCCTGTTGCAATAATGCGACTCTGTCTCGAACTGCTTGAAGAGCCTCCTGAAACAGTTCCAGTAAGGGAGCTGTTCTGTTTCTTCTGTACGCCCTACCAATCTTTCGAGCAGTGTGTTTTAAGGTTGATAATAGAGAATCTTGGTTATTACTATATAGGTTCGGGGGAGGGACGCGAGTTTTCTTTGCATTCTGGATTGCAATATCTTGATAGTTGTGTATCTTGGAAACTAAATCATCATTGAAGCAGCATGGGCAGACTGGATAATAACTCGTGTACCAATCGTCAATGTACTGAACAAAATCAGATATCTTGTCAACTGGGATTTTTATCCTCCTCTTAAAGTCAGTTGTGAACTGTGCACTACAGGTAACTTTTATCTCCGACAATAGAGCAAAATGGTCGGACATTAGGTCGTCAGTAATCCTGGATGTATGCCCGGTGCCATACAAATGAAAACCAATACATCGGTCAAGAATTCCTCCACGTCTATGGGTGGGCTCTTCATTACCTATCAGCTGTACAAAGTCATGACTGCTTAATGTCTTAAAAGTCTCGATCTATTTCTTTTGGTGCTAACGGGATCACCGAGCTGAGTGTGGCGCGCGTTAAAGTCTCCAACCATAACGGTAGGTTCTGAGTAAATGCAGTCGGGCAACGCATCTATGTCAAATAGATTTGCTTGTGCATACAGATTAATCACATTTAGTGTCGAGGTCCAATATAGATCTTAATTCCATGGAACTGTGTACCCTTACTTTGACATTTATGAGGTAAAACTGAAAGTCTTTTTGACATACATCACACACGAGTTATGCGTTTGAAGCTTGTACGATATATAGGACAATATTTTAGGTACAGACTCACCCTTAGATAAACTGCATTCCTGTAGACAAATTACACCAATGTTACCGTTGGACACTTTCTCGCGCAGATCGGGTAATCGCTTCCTAAGTGAGGCAATGTTCCAACTCAGGAGGGTGATCCCTTTATAGTTCGTCACCTCAGCGTCATCCATTCTTAAACTGGGGATACGTTTTTATTTGTTCTGTATGTCCGTGTACCATCTTAAAGTTGAATAGGACTTCCTGTTTCTTTTTCTTGGATAAGTTCTTATTTCCTATTAGCTCTCTTACTGATTTGCCACTAAATGATTTAGGGACAGCTTTTTTCAGTAAGCTTTCGGTTTCGTCCTTCGTCATCCCCT
>BOPN01006317.1:75000-78851 GCA_017312705.2 Penaeus japonicus
ACTTGTACCCTATTTTCATTTGCGAAAACGTTACTTATACCCTGTTTTCATTTTCGAAAACTTCACTTATATATACCCTATTTTCATTTTCGAAAACTTCACTCATACCCTATTTTCATTTTCGAAAATTTCACTTATACCCTATTTTCATTTGCGAAAACGTTACTTATACCCTATTTTCATTTTCGAAAATTTCACATATACCCTGTTTTCATTTTCGAAAACTATTTTAATTTGCGGAAACGTTACTTGTACCCTGTTTTCATTTTCGAAAACTTTACTTATGCCCTATTTTCATTTTCGAAAATTTCACATATACCGTTTTCATTTTCGAAAACTTCACATATACCCTGTTTTCATTTTCGAAAACTTCACATATACCCTATTTTCATTTTCGAAAATTTCACATATACCCTGTTTTCATTTTCGAAAACTTCACATATACCCTATTTTCATTTTCGAAAATTTCACATATACCCTGTTTTCATTTACGAAAACTTCACTTATACCTTATTTTCATTTGCGAAAACGTTACTTATACCCTGTTTTCATTTTCGAAAACTTCACTTGTACCCTATTTTCATTTTCGAAATCTTCACTTGTACCCTATTTTCATTTGCGAAAACTTCACTTGTACCCTATTTTCATTTTCGAAAGCTTCACGTATACCCTATTTTCATTTTCGAAAACTTTACTTATGCCTTATTTTAATTTTCGAAAACTTTACTTATACTTGATGTAAATATTATGCAAGAAATTGATATGACTCATATAAATCAGTAAGTAAGACTCTTAGATACATATTATGTAGAATAGGAAGTAATTTCTAATGTTGATTATTCCTATATTTAGCATTTTGTATGACACCTATTTCTTTCTTTCTCTCTGTCTGTATATCTGACTGTCTATCTATATCTGTCTGTCTACCTGTCTGCATGTGTGTGTATGTGTGTATGTGTGTATGTATGTATGTATATGTATGTATATGTATGTATATGTATGTATATGTATGTATATGTATGTATATGTATGTATATGTATGTATATGTATGTGTATGTATGTATATGTATGTATATGTATGTATGTATGTCTACTATGTCAATAAGAGTATTTTAGCAATTGCAGGTTTTACTAATTTTGTCATTTGCCAAAAACTGAAAATACTGCAATCCGATGTATTTATTCACGGTATGATTTAGTTTAAGTTGCATTGCATTATGTTATATAGGGATCACAATGGGTATATGTTATGAACTTGTATATGTTATCGTTTCAATATCTTTTGCCGCAAGGTTTGCATAAGAATGATTCCATATGTTGATTCGTGCATTCTGACAAACATTACTGCTTATTAATTTTCTGTCAGTGAGGTTGTGTTTCAGAATGTGCTAAAAACATTACTGGTTTGCCTTCTAATGCTATTATCATTTGGAAGCATCATTTTCTTACTATGAAAATGATAACAGAATTGTCCTGTTTCAGTAAACAATAATGTGTTTTTGGATGTAAATTTCCTCACTGATAGCGTGATTACAGTTATATTGCGGTATGTTATCTTATAATCCATTACATTATTTTTTTGTGTGTGTTATTTTGATGCTTTAATATGAAATGTATGAACGGTGCTGTTTCTTGATCTAATTTGAATATAAAGTCATAAGAAACGTAGATCTAACAGTGCCTGGGTGAGATTGGTTACTGAAATGAATAAAATATTTGGATTGCATTGTCTGTCTGTCTGTTTCTGTCTGTTTGTTTCTCTGTGTGGGTGACTCTCTCCCCCCCCCTCCCTCCCCCTTCCCCACCTCTCTCTCTCTCTCTCTCTCTCTCTCTCTCTCTCTCTCTCTCTCTCTCTCTCTCTCTCTCTCTCTCTCTCTGTAACAGACATCACCAGTTGTCCGGTGAGAAAGACAGACATTCACTTGTCATAGTGTTTATTGGTGTTATTCCGATAAATATTGCGTTATTCCGATAAAAATTATGTTATTCCGATAAATATTGTGTTATCCCGATAAATATTGTTATCCCCATAAATATTGTGTTATCCCGATAAATATTGTGTTATTCCGATAAATATTGTTATCCCGATAGATATTGTGTTATTCCCATAAATATTGTGTTATTCCGATAAATATTGTGTTATCCCGATAAATATTGTGTTATTCCGATAAATATTGTGTTATCCCGATAAATATTGTGTTATTCCGATAAATATTGTGTTATCCCGATAAATATTGTGTTATTCCCATAAATATTGTGTTACTCCGATAAATATTGTGTTATCCCGATAAATATTGTGTTATTCCGATAAATATTGCGTTATTCCGATAAAAATTATGTTATTCCGATAAATATTGTGTTATCCCCATAAATATTGTGTTATCCCGATAAATATTGTGTTATTCCGATAAATATTGTGTTATCCCGATAAATATTGTGTTATTCCCATAAATATTGTGTTACTCCGATAAATATTGTGTTATCCCGATAAATATTGTGTTATTCCGATAAATATTGTGTTATCCCGATAAATATTGTGTTACTCCGATAAATATTGTGTTATCCCGATAAATATTGTGTTATTCCCATAAATATTGTGTTATCCCCATAAATATTGTGTTATCCCCATAAATATTGTGTTATTCCGATAAATATTGTGTTATCCCGATAAATATTGTGTTATTCCGATAAATATTGTGTTACTTCGATAAATATTGTGTTATTCCCATAAATATTGTGTTACCCCGATAAATATTGTGTTACCCCGATAAATATTGTGTTATTCCGATAAATATTGTGTTATTCCCATAAATATTGTGTTACTCCGATAAATATTGTGTTATTCCCATAAATATTGTGTTATTCCCATAAATATTGTGTTATTCCGATAAATATTGTGTTATTCCCATAAATATTGTGTTATTCCCATAAATATTGTGTTATTCCCATAAATATTGTGTTATTCCGATAAATATTGTGTTATTCCCATAAATATTGTGTTATTCCCATAAATATTGTGTTACTCCGATGAATATTGTGTTATCCCCATAAATATTGTGTTATTCCGATAAATATTGTGTTACTCCGATAAATATTGTGTTATCCCGATAAATATTGTGTTATTCCCATAAATATTGTGTTATCCCCATAAATATTGTGTTATTCCGATAAATATTGTGTTATCCCGATAAATATTGTGTTATCCCCATAAATATTGTGTTATCCCCATAAATATTGTGTTATCCCGATAAATATTGTGTTATCCCCATAAATATTGTGTTATCCCCATAAATATTGTGTTATCCCCATAAATATTGTGTTATCCCGATAAATATTGTGTTATCCCGATAAATATTGTGTTATCCCGATAAATATTGTGTTATCCCCATAAATATTGTGTTATCCCGATAAATATTGTGTTACCGCGAAGGACGGGGGTCAGAGCTGTGTTATGCTCACTACTTGTTCTCCTTCTTTGTCTGTAATCCTTCTGATGATTATTTCGGTCTGTCCTTGCTTGCTTTGCTTGCATATGCCTCTTGGGTTACTTTCTCTGCCTGGGTACTTCCGGCTTGCAAGCACAGCTGTAGCCTAGTGCCAGGTGTAGTTTAGAGGCGGAAGATGTTAAGAAAAGGCAGGTAGTCTGAGGTCAGAATCGATGCTTGATTCATAATGTTGAGTTAATATTGCCAAGCATATTCAGTGCCTCAGGTCACATAATTAGCAATTGAAGTGCCTTACACTCTTTCTTTCTTTCTTTCTTTCCTTTTCTCTCTCTCTCTCTTTCTCTCTCTCTCTCTCTCTCTCTCTCTCTCTCTCTCTCTCTCTTTCTCTCTCTCTCTCTCTCTCT
>BOPN01006318.1:27500-30000 GCA_017312705.2 Penaeus japonicus
TCAATTCAGTTCAGTTCAGTTCAGTTCAGTTCAGTTCAGTTCAATTCAGTTCAGTTCAATTCAGTTCAGTTCAGTTCAGTTCAGTTCAGTTCAGTTCAGTGAAATTTCTAAGGGTGTGCCCACCCGGGCCAAAGGACCGGGTCGTATTACTTAAAGCTGTCCCATTTGATCAGAACAGCTGAAATTTTGTGTGGTGGCCGGAATGCAGGATCTGAACTGAATATACCTATAGGCAAGTCAGTAAAGTCATTAAAAAGTTATTTAGTGGCATGGAATTTTATTCACGATGCATCAAATTATTTATCGACGGAAAAGAAATGAGGATGGAAAAGTCTACGGATCTCCCCTATCTTTTCAATAGGCCTAGTGGACAACTGAGTGAGAGAGAGAGAGAGAGAGAGAGAGAGAGAGAGAGAGAGAGAGAGAGAGAGAGAGAGAGAGAGAGAGAGAGAGAGAGTGAGTGAGTGAGAGAGAGAGAATGAGAAAGATAGAGAAAGGCAGAGAAAGATAGAGAAAGGCAGAAAAAGAGAGAGAAAGAAAGAAAATGTTTCAGTTCTGATGAGTTTAGTGTCATGAATGCTCAATCTCTAGATCCTTCAGGATGCCTGGGGGCGGGGGGGCAAAAATACAAAGACATAGAGCAAGTGATATCATGATATAAAACGTACGGTATGATTGGAACAGCAAATGGGTCACGGGCTCCATGTTAAGTCATATGTATTTATACCCTTGGTACTGTAATCTGAACCTTGGTGCCGTTCTATCCTGTACATTAGTTAATTGCCAGTGTTCAGACGAGTTCAATCATGGATACTTATCTAACTGAGATTAATTGTTATTTGGATAATTAAATTCTTCACTAGTTTTATCACGCTGGGTTGTAATGATTAATGTTCAAATTTGTGATATCAGTAATCAAATGCGCATTCAGATATTATAGATATTATCGGATTTAAATGTCAGGAAAATAATGATGCATAATACATGTAGATAGATAGATGTGTGTGTTTATGTGTGTGTATATGTTTGTGTGTCACCATTTTAGTCAAACTGACGCACACACACACAGGTATGAACATAAATTTAATTAATCTATTTACTCATTCATTAACTTATCTATTAATTTGTTTATATCTTGGTTGACATTCCGTTTTGCAACCGAGGTCAGGCCTCATTCTCCCGCTCCGAGCGAGGACGCTGATAACATCCAAGTCACTCGTAAAAAAAAAAAAAAAAAAAAAAAAAAAAAAAAAAAAAAAAAAAAAAAAAAAAAAAAAAAAAAAAAAGTAATCCTTACGAAGGAAAGGCAGTCTAACCACAACTCCTGCAGGATAATCTGAAATTCCCTTGTGGTTTCCGAATCGAATCCCTCTACTGGGACATCCCAAGCTTGGCGTTGTGAGGCTATTTATCCCTAAGTAGGTACTGTACTAAATATCAAGGGTTCTTGAAGATCTTCCCGTTTCAACCGAAGTTCCATAGCCGGTCTTCGGTGGGCTCAGTTCAGTTCAGTTCAGTTCAGTTAAGTTCAGTTCAATTCAGTTCAGTTCAGTTCAATTCAGTTCAGTTCAGTTCAGTTCAGTTCAGTTCAGTTCAGTTCAGTTCAATTCAGTTCAGTTCAGTTCAGTTCAGTTCAGTTAAGTTCAGTTCAATTCAGTTCAGTTCAATTCAGTTCAGTTCAGTTCAGTTCAGTTCAGTTCAGTTCAATTCAGTTCAGTTCAGTTCAGTTCAGTTCAGTTCAGTTCAATTCAGTTCAGTTCAGTTCAGTTCAGTTCAATTCAGTTCAGTTCAGTTCAGTTCAGTTCAGTTCAGTTCAGTTCAATTCAGTTCAGTTCAGTTCAGTTCAGTTCAATTCAGTTCAGTTCAGTTCAGTTCAATTCAGTTCAGTTCAGTTCAGTTCAGTTCAGTTCAGTTCAGTTCAGTTCAGTTCAATTCAGTTCAGTTCAGTTCAGTTCAGTTAAGTTCAGTTCAGTTCAGTTCAGCTCAATTCAGTTCAGTTCAGTTCAGTTCAGTTCAGTTCAATTCAGTTCAGTTCAATTCAGTTCAGTTCAGTTCAGTTCAGTTCAGTTCAGTTCAATTCAGTTCAGTTCAATTCAGTTCAGTTCAGTTCAGTTCAGTTCAGTTCAGTTCAGTGAAATTTCTAAGGGTGTGCTTCACCCGGGCCAAAAGGACCGGGCTTCGTATTAAGCTACTTAAAGCTGTCCCATTTGATCAGAACAGCTGAAATTTTGTGTGGTGGCCGGAATGCAGGATCTGAACTGAATATACCTATAGGCAAGTCAGTAAGTCATTAAAAAGTTATTTAGTGGCATGGAATTTTATTCACGATGCATCAAATTATTTATACGGATAATTTGATGCATACGTAAAAGAAATGAGGAGGGAAAAGTCTACGGATCTCCCCTATCTTTTCAATAGGCCTAGTGGACAGCTGAGAGAGAGGGAAAGAGAGAGAGAGAGAGAGAGAGAGAGAGAGAGAGAGAGAGAGAGAGAGAGAGAG
>BOPN01006318.1:60000-62500 GCA_017312705.2 Penaeus japonicus
AAAAAATCACAATAATAACACTCTCTTCACATGCATCCATCAATTCATCTTTTTTTCTCTATCGTCAATTCTCTCTGCTTGCATGAAAGATTTTTTTTTTTTTTTTGCTTGCTTGCGAGAACAATAAGAAGGAGAAAATTCACTAGGCCATTTATTTTTGCCCATCAGTCACAACCTGCAGCAGGTTTATTTGAGTTATTATCAACATTACGATCATTTTTATGGGTAATTCGCTTGGTCGAGGTATTTTCCTCTCCCCTTCTTTGTTTTGATATTTCTAATTCTATTTTTGTCGATTCTTACGATAAAAGAAACAGAGGCAGAGGCAAATATACTTCATGTTGAAAATAAATATATACTTTTTATTTGTGCATGGATCGTTCATTTGGCAATTTGATTTTCTTTAGACAGGATGTAATAAATGTAAAACGGCTGATATTTTCTTTAGTTTCTCTCTCTCTGTCTGTCTCTCTCTCTCTCTCTCTCTCTCTCTCTCTCTCTCTCTCTCTCTCTCTCTATATATATATATATATATATATATATATATATATATATATATATATATATATATATATATATATATATATACATATATATATATATATATATATATATAAGTATGTATCCCCTTCTCTCTGTCTCTCTTTCTCTCTCTCTCTAGCAATTCGTCCACCTATTTATCTCTCTCTTTCTCTCTCTCTCTCTCCTTATGATACTCATTTCACCATCCTAAGGAATAACACATATCTCATTGCACACTAATGCAACACTTACAAAACATGCAACAATTTGGAGATTTATCGACCGCAATAATCGTATAAAATGATGATAAGTTGCTCAGATTAGAGAGAGGAGGTGGGTGGAAGGTCCCCCGCTCCTTCCCCCTCCCCCCTCCCCCCTCCTCCTCGCCGATCGGGTTAAATCCCCCAAGTAGATCCACGATCTCTCCCCTCCTTGCCGAGTGGATGGACGCATCCACATTGATTGAATCCACTCCCGTCAGTGCACCTCTCTGCCGAACGGGTACACTGCCCCTCTCTCACCGAGTGGATTTCCGCCCCCACCCCCCCATTTCCCTGAGTAAGTGTGGATATACCCCCTTCCGCACTGCTTCGTCTAGCGGCCCCCCCCCACCCCACCCCACCCCATCCCACCCCATCCCAAGTAGGTCCACGCCCCCTCGGGACTCGGTCGGCGCCGCTGGGCAAACCTGGTTAGTGTTCGCGACATGGAATCAACGGGCGTGTCGCGTTCCATTTGCTCTTTCAGGGACGCGGACACATTGCTTCGTCACATATAAACGGGGCTCTCGGATTTCTTCTCTGGGCTTCCAGTTGACAAAGATGGATTAAAACTGCCCCGTTGGCTGTTGGCGCAAAATAACATCGGGCTGCGTATGTGGTGTGTGTGTGGACGATCTCCAAATGTCCGCGAAAAGGAAGGTAACAGAAACGTAACTTAAACCCGGGTTGTCGACCGTAGATTAACTCTTGATTGGCACTGCAGGCCGTAATGGCTTGTGTGGAGGTTCATTTATATTCTCTCGTCTAACGACCCGAATCTTGTTTCCGGTAGCGATGGATGTACGAGTCCTTCTGCTGCTCGTCCCTTTGAATGCTTCTGCCGTGCTAATGCTGCTGCTAATGCCCCCTGCGTTTTTTTTTTTTTTTTTTTTTCAATGCTACTACCATCATTTTTTGAAAAAAAGAAAAAAAAATCTTTTCAGCTTATCATTTTCCTTTCTCCCTCGATGGATTTCCATTTGCCCTTTCCGTCGCTCGTGCTCCCCTTGTAGGATCTATCAGATAATCCTTGAGAACTTCCCACACTCCTAATGCTACTCATATTCAGCGTCCAGTTTTATTACTATCTTTTTTTTTTTTTTTTTTTTTTTTTTTTTTTTTTACCTCCCACTTGATTTCATTCTCACTATGCTCTCCCTTTTCGTTATGAACGAGCGAGACCTCTCCCATCCGGCGAACACACTCATCAGCAACCATCCTCGAGTAACTAACTCCTCGCATATTTACAACCCAGCCCATGGACACGCCCCAAAGCCCCGCCCCTAAGCCCCGCCCCTAAGCCCCGCCCTTAGAACTATACCCCCCCCCGCCCCCTAATTCCACTCCATTAGTACGTGAGTCACTGCGCCCCAACTTGATTCTAGTCCCATCTTCGCTCACTCCCTGCAACAAACGGCCATTCAAACAGCCAGCCCGACGCACGAACTCGGCTTGAAATGAAGTGAGGAACGAGGTCGCTCCTCAACTCTCTCTCTTGCCTCCGATCTCCTCTTTCCTTATCCCCCTCGGTTCTTCCTCCCTCGCTTCCTATTCCTCTATTCCTATTCTCGTTCCTCCCAACCGCTCTTCCCCTCTGTTCTTCCTCCCTCGCTTCCTATTCCTCTATCCCTATTCTCGTTCCTCCTCGTCCCTCTTCCCCTCGGTTCTTCCTCCCTCGCTTCCCTATTCTCCTCCTATTCTCGTTTCCTCCTCATCCC
>BOPN01006318.1:67500-72500 GCA_017312705.2 Penaeus japonicus
CCTCTACCCCTACTTCCACGCCCCTCCCAACCCCCACCCCCTCTTCCCCCACACACACAGCACCCCCCAACTCCACTCCTCCAACCCCTCCCACCTCTACCCTACTTCACACGCCCCTCCCCCAACCCCCCCCCCCCCCCCCCCACCTCTACCCCTACTTCCACGCCCCTCCCAACCCCCACCCCCCTCTTCCCCCCACACACACAACACCCCCCAACTCCCTCCTCCAACCCCTCCACCTCTACCCCTACTTCCACGCCCCTCCCAACCCCCCCTCCCCCCCCCACCTCTACCCCTACTTCCACGCCCCTCCCAACCCCCACCCCCCTCTTCCCCCCACACACACAACACCCCCCAACTCCCTCCTCAACCCTCCCTCTACCCCTACTTCCACCCCCTCCCAACCCCCTCCCCCCCCACCTCTACCCCTACTTCCACACCCCTCCCAACCCCCAACCCCCTCTCCCCCCCCACACACACAACACCCCCAACTCCCTCCTCCTACCCCCCCAACCTCTACCCCTACTTCCACGCCCACTCCCAACCCCCACCCCCTCTCTCCCTCCCCACACACACAACACCCCACACTCCCTCCTCCAACCCCTCTCACCTCTACCCCTACTTCCACGCCCCTCCCAACCCCCAACCCCCTCTCCCGCACACACACACACACACACACACAGCGCGCCCGCGGACAACATACGTCTTCCGACATACTAAAGTCTCCGCCATGCCTCAACTTCGAACATAACTCGTTTACTTTACGAGCCGAGTCCGAAGCATTGAGCTCTCACAACTATTTTTAATTTTGGAATTCTGTTATTAAGAGATATAAAGGCAAGTGGAGGCGTTCTTTTGCGTTCTTTGTCGTACCTTCTACCCCATATCTCCTCTTTTTTTTCTTTCTTTCTTTCCTCCTTCCTTTATCTTTGTGTTTATTTTTTTCTTCTTCTTCTTCTCTGTCTGTATCTCCTCTTTTCTCTCTCTCCCCGTCTCTTTCTATCGTTCCTCTTTCTCTCTTTCTATTTTTTTCCTTCTTGTTCTCCTTCCCTCTCTCCTTCTTGTTCTCCCTCCCTTTCTACTTCTCTTTCTCCTACCCTCTCCTCCTTCCACTCTACGTTTTTCCCTGTCTCTCTTTCTCCTCCTCCCTCTCTCCCCTTCTCCTTCTACATCTCCCCTTCTCCTTCTGCATCTCCCTTTCTCCGCCTCACTACCTTCTCATCACCTTCCCTCTCTTCCCCTCTCTCCTCTCCTCCACCCCCTCCTTCTTCCCCCTCTACACCCCTCTCTCTCCCCCTCCTCTCCAACATCCTTTTCCCTCCTTCTCCTTCCCTCCTTCTCCTTCTATCTCTCCCCTCCCCTCTCTCTCTCCAACATCCTTCTCCTCCCCAAATCTCCCCCTATCTCTCTCCCCCTCTCTCCCCCTCTACACCCCCTCCCCTTATCCCTATCCCCCTCCCCCTTTATCCCTATCCCCCTCTACACCCCCTCCCCCTATCCCTATCCCCCTCTACACCCCCTCCCCTTCCCCCTTCCAATCGACACCCATTCCACACCTCTCCCCCCTCCCCCTCCTACGCCACACCCATTCCACACCTCTTCCCCCTCCCCTCACCCCTCACCCCCTCACCCCCCTCTTACATCCTAGAAAAGCCTCACGCGTGGAAAGACCATCCAGAGCTTCCGGCCTGGCGTTCTTCCAAGACGAAACCCTGGAGAAACCTCGGCTATGGGGAAACCTCGCCGAGACAATACCTCCAGGACTGCAAATTGCGGTGGGACGAATGAAGACAGAATTATCGATCGTAAAAATGGATTTTAAAGGCCTCCTCTTCACGGCGAGGCGTTATGATCGGGTACCTCCTGTGTCTGGGTGGGGGTGGTGGGGGTGTGGTAGGGGTGTGGTAGGGGTGGGGAGAGTAAGGGGGAAGTGGGGCGGGGAAGTGGGGGGTGGGTGAGAGTGGGTTGGAAGGTGGGTAGAGGTTGGGTAAGAGAGTGAGTGGGTAGAGGGTGGGTAGAGGGTAGAGGGAGAGGGAGGAGGGGGTGGATGGTGGGGTGGGGTGTGGTGGGGTGTGGGGAGAGCAGATAATAGATAGGAAGGTATAGGTTGGAGGTAGAGGGAAGGACGGAGGGAAGTTAAGGGGGAGAGAAGAGAGAATGGAGGGAGGGTAAGATATGGGGCTGATGGGGGGGGGGGGAGGAGGGGCACAGTAGGTAAGAAGGAAAGGGATGCAAGTGTGTGTGTAGGGGGGAGGGAAGGTGGGGGCGAGGTGGGGAGGGGCGTATAAGAGGAGGGGGAATATGGGGGGGGGGGGTTAAGGTACAGTATAGAGGGGGAAAGGAGAAGGAGAGGAAAGGCGGGTATGAAATATGTGTGCAAGGAAAATGGAGGGAGGGAGGGAAGGAAGGAGGTGGTGTGGGGGAGGAAGGAACGGATGGAGGGAGGGAGAGAGGGAGGGAGGGAGTGTGGTGGAGGGAGTTGAAAAGGGAAGAGGGAAAGAGTGTGAGAGGAAGGGAAGTAGGGAGAGGAAGGGAAGATAAATGAAGGGAGGGAGTGAAGGGAAAGAAGGATTATAAGGAGGATGAAAGGAGGGAAGGAGCGAAGGAGGAAGGAAAGAAGGGAGGAAACGTGGGTAAGGAGAGGGTATTAGAGAGGGAAGGAGGGAGGGAGGAAAGGGGGGGGGAGGCAGGGGGCCTAGGTAAGGAGAGAGAATAGGAGAGGGAAGGAGGGAGGGAGGAAAGGGGGGAGGGAGGCAGGGGGCCTAGGTAAGGAGGGGATATAGGAGAGGGAAGGAGGGAGGAAAGGGAGGAGGGAGGCAGGGAGCGTGGGTTAGGAGGGGTTATAAGAGAGGGAAGGAGAGAAGGAGGGAAGGAGGGAGCGTTGATAAGGAGGGAATGTAAGGGAAGGAAGGAGGGAAATAATGCTGGATTTTCACTCCGGAGACAGAGAGAAGACGTGGCACTCCCTCAAGGCACTAATGCATGTTTTTTGTGTCGTCATTATCATCATCATTATTCTTATCACTTAATGGTGATGATATTGTGAATGATCATTGTAATCTTGATACTGGCAATAATGGTGATACTGATAGTATTAATGATTATGGCTGAGAGCTATAACAACAATAGTGACAATGATAATAATGATGATGATAATGATTATGATGATGATGATATTGATTGTAGTGATACTGGTAATAATGATGATTATTATCATAATAATGATAGAAATAAGGATAATGATAGTAATTATGATAACAAGAATAACAATACAAACAACGTTGATATAATTGATGATAATAATGATGATAACAATTGCAATAATATCGACTTAATGATGATATATATAATATTCATGGTGACGCTTAAAGAATATTCTCAATTCACCATTGATATATTCAGCGTCATCATCATTATCATCCACGTGTCCTTTTACCTTTCAATTGATCGTGCAATAAAGGCGACTCACTTAGACTATCTCTGTTACGCAATTTCTTCACTACAATCGTATGTTACATTAGACACTATTCAAGAAATCTTAACATCCACTGAGATGTGTACATATATTGCACACATATTAAAAAAAATATTGCACACTCGCACCAAACGCTAAACGTACATGTAACGCATAACAAGTCAAAATGAGATTGATAACAAAAGATACACGAAATAATAAGGAAATTATAATTAAGAGGAACTTTCTTCCTATTTTCGAACTCACAAACTCTTTCTCTTTGAAGTCTGGTAATAAAATTCCTCAAATTGTGTGGCCACTTCTTTGTATATAATTTCAACGCTGTTTCAATGAGAGTTGGTAAAAATTCGGACGAAAAAGAAAGACGAAAAAAAAGAAAGACGAAATTTTCAAATGATGATAATTCTTTGGTTGAGTTTCTCTCCCCCCCTCTCATACCCCCTCACCCCCACCCCCACCCCCCCTTTATCTCTCGTGTGCCAAGCGAACTAGTAAAGTGTACTGTAACATGAAAACCTTGATGGATCTTTCGAAACTGTCTTTTCCTTTGTGATTTTGTGTGTGTGTGGGGGTGGGGGGGTGAGAGTGGGAGGATGGTGGGGGGGGGGGATAAGGTATGTGTGTGTGTGTCTGTCCGTAGGTCTGGGCTATGACGTTTGTGTAGGTGTTTGTGTGTGTGTTTGTTTGTGTAACTATGTGTATAGGGTGTGGGTGTGGAGGTGTATGTGTGTGTGTGTGTGAGAGAGTACATGTGTGTGTGTGTGTATGCGTGTGTATATGTCTGTGTATATGTGTATGTACATATGCGTATGTGTGTTGTAAGTCATAATTAACACCATTCATTTCTAATTTCATTTCTATGTGTATATGTGTATACATGCGTGTGTACGTGCGCGTGTGCGTGTTGGACCTGTCTTTTCTAATTTCATTCTATCTCGCGTTCATTCGTTTTTATTCTTTATTTTACCTTCGTTAAATCGTTTCTTTGGTACGTCTATGTCAACTTTTTATTTTTATTTTTTTTATTACCAGCAGTGAATAAGTGTGTTGCTTTGTTTTCCTCCCTAGAGCAATAAAGATAACTCGCTGACTGATTTCAAAAGTTTAGCATAAAAAAAGGAAAAAAAAGGGGAAAAAAAAAGATTTTAAAGTTTATTTTGGGTTTAGAGACTGAAGCTAGTTACCTAATATCAAATCTTGGAGAAGGTTTAAGTCAGTCTTTTGTATTCGGATCCAAATTAGCCGCGACATCATAACTATTAGTGATGATTCTTAGTATAGTTATTAGAACAAATACGCTCTTACTGCATTGTGGGGTTGGCATGTTCTTGACCGAAAATCAAGAACACAAAGTCTTGCATTTTTTTTTCTCTCTGACATCTATTAAAACCTCCTCCCCCCTTCTTCCTCCTCCTCCTCCTCCTCCTCCCCCCTCCACCCCCTACTCCACCTCCCCCATTCTCCCTCTGCCCCCCCCCTCTCCCTCCCCTCCCCTCGAGAACCCCAAGCCATTTGTATTTTCTCG
>BOPN01006319.1:10000-12500 GCA_017312705.2 Penaeus japonicus
TTCGTTTGAAAAATTTCCCATTGAAAAAAAAAACAAGATATCCTTAGTAGCTATGTCCAGTAATTTTCAAAGTGATTTCGTCTAAATCCAAGAATGATCATGTTTTTTACGTCTAATATGAACAAGAAAATCTTAATTGAAAAGTGAATCGGCCATGTCCATTAAAGTTTGAAAACATAACATAAAAAATGAGAAAATAAAATAAAGAAATACACACATATCAAAGCTCAGTCCTAGAAAAGATAATAAAACAAATAAATTCTGTATACAGGTCAGTATTGTATCCTGCGTCCTGATAAAACAAAAACAAAAAACAATATATAATAATAATGATTAAAAAAAGTGTCGGAAATAAAACTTACATTAATAAATCTCTCACACATAACTGGCAAAGTTCATCATGGATCATGAAACAAGAAAAATGTTCTCGCAACAGCTTTCAGTAAATCTTTCAATTATTCCGCATTCAAAGAGGCTGTAAATTACTACGACAAAATATTTTGAACTACGTTGACTAGGCCGGCTTGACGATCTTTGAGACAATATATACCATCTGAATATCACCATCAATGCCTCAAAGTAAATGACATCATTAATGTATTATGTCAATTGCATTTCATCCAGAGAATCAATTTAGAAGATTGCACCATGGGTAGAGGTGGTCTTTAAAGATTTTTTTTTTTTTTTTTTTTGGCGCGTCTGACTACCTTGTTCTCGCTGACAGCACACCGTTCCCATAACGTACTGCGCTTACAAAGGAGGATCGAGGTACACAACTATTCAAGAAAGTATAATCTAGGAATATACTAAATAAACAGAAATATGATATCAAAACATGCTTAAGGTTAAACCCATATAGTACAAAAATTTCGTGCAAAATTTCGTCCGAAATGTTTGGAGACAGTGATTACTATTTTTCTTCATTTATCATTGACTACTTAGTTTCTTCTTTATACATATATTTACGCTATAATTATCAACAGAATTAGGAAAATTGAATAGATTGTTGACAAAAGTAAAGATGTTTTGAATAATACACTGCATTTTTATGAAGAATGCAATTTTTGAGACTATGGTTATTTGTGCCTTATGCTGAAAAGACTGGTCTCCTGGGTACATGTGGTTTATGAATTATGGGGTGACTATATTGTATTCCTTATCTTAGCCTTACATGTAAAGGGAGGGATAATTTTGGTTATCAATAACATCTTAACAGTGAATACTATTTTTCTTCATTTATCATTGACTACTTAGTTTCTTCTTTAGCTAGGGAAAATTTATTTATATCTATCACCTAAAATTCGATTCACTTTAGGTATGTAATCAGATTTATTAAGTAGTTGCTACACACTGACCTTTGTCGGGTTTGGATAAATCTTTCATGCATGTTATGTCTGAGTTTGATACCCCAATTTTCAATAATTTATGTTAATATGAATAAAGAATAAAATATGCGACGGTGTTTTTTTTCAAATTTGCATGATTTAAAGGCTGCTGTATTGTACCAAAGAGTTAATGATTATTTAGAGTTTCTCAAATGATAGATATTGCGCAAAATTCAAGTTTAATAGTGGTAAGCTAAACTTCAAACATTTAGCTAATAGATCCTCAAATTTAGGAAATAAATTATAGTCAGAAAAGTTGGAAATCACATTGTTCGGAACAAAAGAATTATTGACATCCAATGGAAAATGTGTAATTTCATAAACCTATTTTATCGTTCTTAAACTTTTAATACTAAATAATTCTGCATAGGTCTTTGAATGATTGAATCCAGCCAAGAGGTAATTAATCTTAATTTTAGTTTTTTTTTTTTTTAATCCTTATATGCTTTTCTATTACTTTTATCAAATTTCCATATACATACTCTTTAAAGAACACGAAGTCCTTTTTGTATTTCATTTCTTCTTATAAATAATTTCTATTTTCTATTAATATTCAACGGTCATCATCTGTGCAACAAAATTGTGGACGTATTACATTATCCTTCATATATGATCTGTTCAGGTTAAAACACTGCCACAATATATAACATATATATATATATATATATATATATATATATATATATATATATATATATATATATATATATAAATTTTTACAAATTGATATACAGCTATAAAGATTAGCAAATAAGGATAAGTTTGAGAATCATGAAGGCATAACATTACCAATGTGACATAGAGACCGCTGTGACAGAAACAGAATTATATTTGAAATATTAAACATGACATACAAATTACAAAACAGAAATGATCATGAACATAAATAGCTCATGTAAATTGAGTAAAATCTGAACCAACCTAAATAAATTCTTGAGAATTCCGCGCAAAAGGTTGATTCCATGGCGAGAAGCCAAAGAATGAGCTGTCACTACCAGATGTCAGTAGATAATTAAAATTAAATTAAATATCCGTAGGTGACTAGTATTCATTAATGGTGTTTTTTTTTTCCTTCTAAATCACAAGATTTTCTAAAATGTTCAAGTCTAACTCAT
>BOPN01006319.1:27500-30000 GCA_017312705.2 Penaeus japonicus
GTGTTTCCCAACTGAGGTTTCTCCATCTTCCATTATTCCTATCTTGGCATTAAAATCCCCCATAATCACAATAAAATGGGTTTTTGCTCTATCTGTAGCTGCTTGCACATCTTCATAGAAGCTCTCTATCTCCTCATCACTATGACTGCCGGTAGGAGCGTATACTTGGATAATTTTTAGATTATATCTGTTGTTTAGTTTCAGTATTACAGAAACTACTCTTTTGCTCACACTGTAGAATTCCCTAATATTCTTTTCGAGGCACTTGTGAACTAAGAAACCTACTCCTAATTCTTGTTTGCTATCCAGGGATTTACCTCTCCAATATAGTAAGTGACCATCATTTAGTAATTTCTGTTCTTCACCTAGTCTTCTAATTTCAGAAAGTCCTACAATATCCCATTTAATAAAGAGAAGTTCCTCTAGCAGTGTCAAAAGATCATATTCTGTTCTCAGAGTCCTTACATTGTATGTGCACAAATTCATCATCTTTAGGCGGCCTGGGTCTAACCGGATATTTTTAGCACCCTCTGCTCCAGAACGATCCTGATCGCAAACGTGACCAGGGGCTCCTTCGCTTCCGGGGAATGAGGGCCGGAGGCTTCCTTTAATCTCCAATAACACATTTGAGTTAGTCTCGCCTGTTATTAGGAGATCTTGTATCCCCCGATCTATCTCACTACCTTTTGGTTTACTCTTGTGAGAATGGACATTTGTCTATATACACGTGCAGGGCCTACGCAAAAATGCATGCTTGCATGTTTATGCGCGCTCCCGTGCCCGCACTTATGTACGTTTCTATATATATATATATTGTGCCCGTGCATGCACAGCGTAGACGCATATAAATATACAAATATGCACATGCTCCAAGCGGATTTCTACACCCGTATGTATGTACATAGCACTCATATATAACAGCGTCTACGCGTGCATACACACGCACGTGAATTATAATGTGCCCATGCATTATAATTTGTTTAAATATATATAGTAGGGAATGGTGTATATATATATCTGGCAACATTTCTGAGAGGAATTTACTAGTTGGCACCTGTTCCGTATGAGCGTCCCCGTGTGACCTTGGCCGTTAGGGAATGGGCTTCCATTAGGAATAATTTTCCTGACTGATACTCAGTGTGGTTGCATGATTAGATTTATGAACACTGAAAACCTGACATATGTGATTCTATAGTATAATGTACTCACGAACTAGGAATTGATTTTACTCTGACCAGATGTTGAATGGTAGTTGGTCACCTTTGACCCTTGGCACTGGCACTGACGTGGCATCTATGGGTAACGTGTAAGCGATGTTTGACTCATTTTCTGTTGGTTTGCTTGGATGGTATGATTTTATATTAGGAATATATTCAGACATCCTCAAATGTTTTCACACTGTATTGTATACTTGCAAATCACTATAATAGATGGTATAACTCAATGTTTCCTTCATTATATTGTGGCACTTTTTGGCATCTCCATGCCTTTGAAAGGACTAGCTTTCCTGTGGCATTCTTTCTTTTTTTAATTTTCTATAACACTTGTGTAATTTCTTATTTCTATTTCGCTCGTATATGCACTCTAGACATTCACAGATATTTTCACCTTATGCTGTGCCGCCACGGATCACTGGATATACATAATTTTACACTTAATATCGTTGAGACCTAACATTGACACCTCTCCTACTCGTTGCCAGATATATATATCATATATATATATATATATATATATATATATATATATATATATATATATATATATATATATATATACACACACACATATATACAAAGGGTGTCCCCCCAAAAAAACTTTAGATGGTTATAAAATCGGTGTTTATAGAAACACATTTCATTTTCAAAATTGAATTGAATCTAGACTTTACTTTATTGTTTCGTCAAATTATTTGCTCAAACTGCCGTCCATTCTGGTCCAGGCATTGTTGACAACACGAAGCATTGGAAGCGCAAACATCACGAAACACTTCGTTCGGTATTTGTGTGCATTCTTGATCAATGGTTCCTCTCAATTCCGCGACTGTTGCAGGTTTCATAGCATAAACTGTCTTTTAAAAAAGTCCTGTGTTGTGAGGTCTGGTGAACGTGGAGGGTATTCTACGAAGCCCCTTCATCCAATCCACCATTTTGGTAAGATCTCATCAAGGTATGATCTAACATCGTGATGGTAGTGTGGGAGAGCCCCATCTTAGCGAAAATAAAACTATTAATCTTCAAAGGCCTCTCTAACGCCTGGCATGACATACTGCTGCAGCATATTTAAGTAAACGGGACCAGCCATAGCGTCAAAAAAGAATGGCCCAATGAATTCCCTTGATGACAAACCGCACGACACCGTAAGCCCAGGTAAATTAAGATGACGTTCCACCATAACATGCGGGTTCTCAGGTATCTAGTAGGTGCAATTATGGCGGTTTATGGAACCATTTAATTTGAATGTGGACTCATCATTCCACACCATCATTGTTGGAAAGTGT
>BOPN01006319.1:35000-40000 GCA_017312705.2 Penaeus japonicus
AAGACAACATCGTCGTCGTTTTGTTTGTTTTTCACGATAAAAAAAACGCTTCATAGTATAACGTAAAAATAGTTTTATTGTCAAAGTATGATTTATAACGGTTTATTTACATAAGCAATCCTACTATATATAGTTTCGATTTTAGTTACTTTTCTCACCGAAAGACGGCGCCACAAACACTATCGGTGTCGTTTATGTGTCGCATTTAGTTTCTTGCACATAAAACAGAGACTAATGTAATGGTATTTATATATAAAAATATAATGACAATAGTAATTCATCACGATAAGGATGTTGAATCTTGGCCGCATGAATTAGATAAGCCGATATCAAATAATGAAACAGATCTCATATTTTCCCAAAGGATTGCTTCTAAAGGCTAAGGATAAGCTAGAGAACTTACTCAGTACGCTTCCACTGCCCGTTCATTTGCCAATAATTTCATAGTAAGAAGATGAGACTTATTTTACAAGATTTTCATAACCTTTCTGCCGGTGTCATATTCGCGGTCAGAAGCCTATTCCAAAATCGTCCAAAAACTTTATATTTCGTTCGACACACAGCACGCTGGTGTCAATCCATCATACTATCAAACAAGCACATTGTATGAGGGTATTTACCTCGACAAAACGTGACCTACTTCTCAAATAGGTTCCTAATAAAAGATTGGGTGTTCTACTCTCAGAGTCACTCCTCAGGCTGTAAATTGGGAGAGCACACACGTTCAGCGAAGGACACGCGTGAATAAGTTTCAAAGCGCAATCAAAATTAGCAATTTCTCGGTGCGACACTCCCATGAATATTGTTTTTTTACATGAAATTATAAAGAGATGCATAATTTTATTTATCTAATATATTAAATTACCTTAGGAACACCATCCAGTAGTGCAACATGATTCTCACTTCCCTGAGATAAACTCCCAAACGGATTATCAAATCTTGTGAAATAAATATCATCTTCCTCTCCCTATGAAATTTCTGGCAAATGAACGGGCGCCGGAAGCGGACTGAGTAGTCTAAAGGAGAGAAAGGAAGGAAATCCAACTCCATTATTTTCACCGAGAATGAGAGTACTTCTGGAGAACCCGATGTGCGCGCCATCTATTGGGGAAACTTTTTATTGAAAGTTGGCCGTAGCTTGGGTGTTTAGACATTGGCTTAGTGAATCTTGAGTTAGATTATATTTGTTTGTAAAATATCGCTTCTACAAGTTTTCTCGAAACTTTATGATGATTGAATTCATATTTGCATTTTTATTTCACATACGAAGCATTCTATCACTGGTCGTATTATTATTGCAAACTTTAGATAAAAATGATAGGAAACTTTTTCAGTGTCGTTTAGTTGACACTAGTTTTGAAATGATTGTTTTTGAACTTAAGGGAGTGTGTATATATAAACTGTGGGGCGGCTTCCTCATTTGACATAGGTTTTATGCGGATTCAACATCCTTACCATGATCAATTACTATTATCATCATTATTTTAATTAATGTTGTTATAACTAATAATCTCTACTTCATATACAAAAGAACAAAAGCGACACATTTCGGATTAAATAAACGACACCGATAGTATTTGTGACGCCGTCTTTAGGTGAGAAAAATATCTAAAATCGAAAACTATATCTAGTAAGATTGCTTATGTAAATAAACCGTTATAAATCATACTTTGACGATAGAACTATATTTACGCTATACTATGAAGCGCTTGTTTATCGCGAAAAGCAAACAAAACGACGGCAATGTTGTCTCTTATGCAATTAAAATGAATTAATTCTGTTCAAAACCTTCTTCCGCAAACAGAGCGAGAGAAAATGCGCGGGGAAAAATGTTTCTCACAAACTTCACATCAACTGAAATAAAGGAGTTGGGTTTGTTATTCTTACGTTTAATGGAATTTCTTTCTAAACACACTGGTGATCCAAGAATTCTAAATATCTGGCCATTTAGGATTACCTTAGTTTGTTTTCCTTGAAACTCCCGTTGTAAAAATTATTTTTCTTTTATCATTGTTCAGTTATTTCTCTTACTAAAGTTTTGTTTTGTTATTGTTTTCCTTTTCTTTATATATTCCTCATATCGTGTAGTTCCATTCCCCCAAATTGAGTCGTATGTGGAAAATGAATGAATACGCAATATGATGCAACAAAATTTATGCAGATTGAAGCTTCGTCATCCAAGTTTGAAGCATTCTGAAGAATCCTCATCCAGACCTTTTTCTTTTTTGCTCCCTCGTTTCTTCGTTAATTACAATCGGTGAAAGACAAACACTCAGAGGCACCTAAGCTCTAAGACGTGAGCCATCTTCAGAGGAGCAATAGGCACAAGAAGAAGAAGTGGGGGAAGGAGGGTGGAGGCAAGGAAAAGGAGGAAGAGGGGGAGAAGAAGGAGGATAATGGTAATGATAGTAATAATAGTAATGATAAAAAGTATGAGGAGAGCTTAGAAAAGAGTCAGAGAGGGCAATAGAGAGAAAGGGAGAGAGAGAAGGAAGAGAGAAAGAAAAGACAGAGAGGGAAAGAGGGATAGTATGAGAGAGAAAGAAAGAAAGACAAAGAGAAAAGAAAGAAGGAAAGACAAGGAAAGAGAGAGAGAAATATGCAAATAGTTATAGCCGAATCCTGCCTGAAGTTTTTTACCTTCATTAACTGAAGTCTGACTGTGGTACCTTATTAGGATTTGTATTATGTTTGTGTGTAACATATATATATATATATATATATATATATATATATATATATATATATATATATATATATATATATATATATATATATGTATATATGTATATATATATTTTTTTTTTTTTTTTTTTTTTGAGGCAGATGGTAGAATGCAGCAACGCAAATTATACAAATAATATCTACCTGACCCTGACTTGAACTCGGGTCCTCAGAGTGAGAATCCCGGGTATATTTATATATTCATGTATCCATATATGCAAATATATGAACATGTACACACACACACACACACACACACACACACACACACACACACACACACACACACATATATATATATATATATATATATATATATATATATATATATATATATATATATATATCATCGTCAGCCTGTATCATTCCACTGAAATCTTTTCCAGTTTACTCCTGCGAAATTCGCTATTTCATCCCGCCATCTACTCATTGGTCTTGCCCTGGGTCCCTTTGTGTCGTGTATTTCCCATTCTGTTGTTTTCTTTGTCCACCTGTTGTCCTGTCTCTGATATATATGTCCAGCCTACTGCTATTTTTTTCTTCTTAATGTTCTTGAGTATATCTTATACTTTTGTTTGTGGCGTTTTTCCTGTCTCTTAATTAAGCTAGCTTCTAGCATAAGCCTTTCCATTCCTCTTTGAGCAATTACAAATTTCCTCTCAAGTACTTTCATTGTAGTCCATATTTCAGACCCATATGTCATGACAGGGAGGACACATTGGTCAAAAACCTTTCTCTTTAGATATAGTGGAAGACGACCTCGTAATACATTACTATGTGTACCAAAGGCACTCCAACCTAGCCTGATTCGCCGTTTTATCTCAGCTTCGCAGGATGTATTCGTCTTGATGAGTTGCCCTAGGTATACATACTCATTCACTGCTTTTAGTACCTCGCCCTGTATTTCTATTTGCTTAAATGGGGTTCGACTGTTGAACATGACTTTAGTCTTTTTCATGTTCATTTGAAGGCCAGTCTTCAGACTTTCCCTATTCAAATCGCTTAGTAATTGTTGTAATTCATTTGCTGACCTGCCGAAAAGAACAATGTCATCTGCAAATCTTAAATTGCTTAAGTGTTCATCCCTATTTTAATCCCTTTCTCCTTCCAATCTAACTTCTTAAGTACTTCCTCCAAGCAAGCTGTGAGCAGCTTTGGTCGCCTTGCTTAACACCCTTTTTTATTGGCATTTTATTGGTTTCTGCGCGGATTTTGATAGTCGCTGTACCATCTCTATATATAGTAATCTGCAATATATTTCCTCTATTCCTTGTTTAAGAATTGCATCTAGTACTGCATCTGTCTGTACCGAATCGAATTCCTTTTCATAATCTACGAATGGCATACACATGGGCTTCCTATATTCGTTTGTTTTCTCTTATTTGGGTTAGTGTGTGGATATGGTCTGTAGTTGAGAATCCGCTGCGGAACCCTACCTGTTTCCTGGGTTGTTTTTAATCTAATGTATCGGTGATGCGGCCTGTGATGAATTTTGGTGAACAGTTTATAGATTACTGAAAGGAGGCTGATAGGTCGGTATTTCTTTAGGTCTTTGTATCCTTTTTGTGAATTAAGATTATTACTGCGTTTTACCGCCGCTTAGACATTTGTTAAAAAGATTACCCAATCTCTCCTGCGTCTTGAATAAGATCTACACTAATGCCATCTTCTGGTGTTTTTCCTCTTTTCGTGCCTTTTATTGTCCTTTTAAATTCCTATACCATAATGTTTGGAACATCTCCAATGGTTGTGTTTGTCTCCGTATGTGGTTGATCGTTTGAATGGTATAAGTCTCAATAGAAGTCTTATCTGCTTTGATAATTTCATTTTTATTGTCTGTCACCTCTCCATTAGGTTTCTTTACTGCATACATTTGTTTTTCCCTATTCCTATTTTTCATATGTTAAATTTGTGCACATCTTTCTTCTTCCTGTTTATCGTCTTAGTCAATTCCGCTGATTCTATTTTGTCTCTGATTGATGCTGTTTTCATGTCCCTATGCTGTTTTAAAAGCTGTTTTGACTCTACCGAAATCTTACTGATCTTTTCATTTTCGTCTTTGTCGTTTATTTTAAGTGCAGCTTCTTTTAGTATCTCACTGAATTGTGTGTGTATATATATACATATATATATATATATATATATATATATATATATATATATATATATATATATATATATATATATATATGTATATATATATATATATATATATATATATATATATATATATATATATATATATATATATATTATATACATATATATATATATAT
>BOPN01006319.1:62500-67500 GCA_017312705.2 Penaeus japonicus
CATAACAAGTAAACAAAAAATAACTCAACAAACACACACAAGCCCATGCAAACTTTACAACTCGTAACTTTGCCATAAAAAGATCTCGCCCCCTATCCCCCCACCCCACCCCACCTCTGCCGGCTCTGTCCCGCCAGCCCTGAATATTGCCTACGAATATTGGCTTTCTTGTCTTTTAGAGTTTGCCAAATTGAACTTGAAACTGAAGTGTCCCATTCACGGACCCATTTCAGATCGCTGAAAGAATGATACTTGGAGGGAAAAGTTGGAATAATCTTTTTGGAAAAGCGGTTCGTGTCATGACACTTTTTATGTGAATTTTTGTTAAAAGTCGTGTTGGTCTGTATGTTATGCTTCGGTTTTAGAGTATGGTGTAAATTAGGTAAGCTTGACCTTTATCTAGAAGGTCAGTTTGTAATTAATTAGGTTTTACTTGCATAATAATCATTTCTGATTTTTTTAGTTATTGTTATCACCTCTCATTACTCATTACTATTATAATCATACTTGTTATTAGGCCTTAGTCATTGTCATCACTTTATCATCGATTCATCTTCATCATCATTATCATCATCACGACCACTATCATTATCATCACCATCATAATTATGATTATGATCATAATCATCATCACTATCATCTTGTCATCATCATGATCATTATCTAATTATCATCAGCATCATCTCCATTATCATCACAGTCGATTGATCAATGCGGGCACTGACTGAGTGGTCCATCACCTGATCTCAGGTCGAAGGTTTACAGTGAAGCCTAAGCTGCAAAGCTGAAGGACGCCAGACTCACACACACACACACACACACACACACACACACACACACACACACACACACACACACATACACCCCCCCCCCACACACAAACAAACACACACACACACACACACATACACAACCATCACCCCCCCCCCCCACACACACACACACACACACATTGACTATTGATTAGTAACATTACTCGCCCACTAGACTTACTAACAATAATACACAAATCTTACAAACAAGTAAGCAGTTGTCATAGAGTGAACAACAACACCTAACCCTTTTATCACAAAACCAACAACAATCACAAACAAGGAAACAAAGACGGCGATAAATGACGACGAAAATGATAATGACGAATATGATAATAGCGAAAGCGCATAAGTCGAGAACAGTGATTATGACGATAATGATAATGAAGAAGAATATTGATAATTACATGAGAAAATAGGTGAATATGGCAAGGAAGATGATGATGACTTCAGAATATGAATACGCAATTAATAACCCATCATCGATTGAATATGTATCCAACACGATCAAAATGATAACCGTGAACCCAATGATCCGAAACGGATAAGTGAACCGTGTCTGAACCCATGCCATTACGCAAGGCTTTCCTGAACGAGGAATCTGAATGTTAGGCTTCATGACCTCTTTGCAACGAGCGAGTGGAGAGATGATAGTGTTATGTTGATAATCGGGGTACCTTTTCCCCCCTTTTATTCGATCTTTCTCTTTCTCTTTATTCTCTGAATCTCTTTCTGTCTGTCGTGGTATCTCTCTTTCGTTCTTTCTTTCTTTCTTTCTTTCTCTGTTACTCTCTCTCTCTCTCTCTCTCACTCTCTCTCTCTCTCTCTCTCTCTCTCTCTCTCTCTCTCTCTCTCTCTCTCTCTCTCTCTCTCTCTCTCTCTCTCTCTCTCTAACCCTCACTTTCTCTCTCTCTCTCTCTCTCTCTCTCACTCTCTCTCTCTCTCTCTCTCTCTCTCTCTCTCTCTCTCTCTCTCTCTCTCTCTCTCTCTCTCTCTCTCTCTCTCTCTCTCTCTCTCTCTCTCTAACTCTCTCACTCTCTCTCTCTCTCTCTCTCTCTCTCTCTCTCTCTCTCTCTCTCTCTCTCTCTCTCTCTCCCTCACTTTCTCTCTCTCTCTCTCTCTCTCTCTCTCTCTCTCTCTCTCTCTCTCTCTCTCTCTCTCTCTCTCTCTCTCTCTCTCTCTCTCCCTCTCTTTCTAAACGTGAATATTTTGCTGTCATTGTCTGTTATTTGCTGTATGTTTTTTTTTCATTGTCATCCTTATCATCGCATTCTCTCTCTCTCTCACTCTCTTTCTCTCTCTCTCTCTCTCTCTCTCTCTCTCTCTCTCTCTCTCTCTCTCTCTCTCTCTCTCTCTCTCTCTCTCTCTCTCTCTCTCTCTCTCTCTCGCTCTCTCTCTCCCTCTCTGCAATTGATACAGGGGATTCCTGTTATGATAACCTTTGTTATAAGAAATGGGAAGATAGAGAATCGTTAGTCTTGGAGCAATGATGACAAATAAATAAGTAAAAAAATAGCTATAATATATTCATCATCATTATGATTATAAAGTCTGAGAAGGCGTTGACTAATTAATGTTGTCAGTCTCCTTGTGAAAGATTCTGAATTAGTGATAGTGATGCTTTATCCACGCTTTAAAAGTAATGATTACGATGTTTGTAGAAAAGTTATGAATGATAATTAGTAATTTCTCAATACAAGTGAAATTAGAATTTCATCGTCATTTGTAATTATCAATTCATAATTTTCAACAGTTCTCATATTGCTCTTTGAGTTTTCTCATTTCGCTACGTAGAGATTTCATATGTGACATGTTTAAGTTAATATTGATTACGTATGTGAAATGATCTTGCATACAAATTGAGTATATATATTCACATAAATGCTCTTATTCATATGTGTAAGCAATCAACAACATATATAACCATCAGACAATAACCCTAAAGCACTTTTAATAAAAGTATTCAGTCAAGATATGTTATTTATTTTTCGCTGTTTTCGTATCTACATATAGGTATGAGTATGAACAAAATTTAACGTTACGCTAAAAAAGAAAAAAAAAAACTTTTTACACCGTATTACGAATCATCATTTACGAGAATTACCATCAGTTGCATGTCCGGCTATAAACTACACGTTTGCAATATAAATCTTTTAGGAGTTTAGCTACGTGTACAAAGGTATCTAACATACCTGCCTAATTACACGAAAACATTGCGTCCTCGGATCCTCCCATGGCTTATCAGCTGAAAAAACTCAGCTTCTGCAATCCTGAAGGCGAGGCTGAGGGAGAGCAGTCAATAGTCAACCACCAGGTCCTCCTTCAAGATGAAAGCGGGAACTCACTCACTGCGCGCCTCCTGAATTGCAATTACTTCAAACTTTTATCCTCAAGACCAAATCTTGCGACGGGTCTTGTTTCTTGGCCTTGTCCGAGCTACAGCGGCTTGATTGAGTTGGTTCTCTCGTGAGTTCTCTCGTCGTGGGTTCTCTCTAGAGGGTTCTAGAGGGTTCTCTTGTGGGTTCTCTCGTGGTTGGTTCTCTAGTGGGTTCTCTCGTGGTGGGTTCTCTAGAGGGTTCTCTCGTGGGTTCTCTCGTGGTGGGTTCTCTAGAGGGTTCTCTCGTGGGTTCTCTCGTGGTGGGTTCTCTCGTGGTTGGTTCTCTAGAGGGTTCTCTCGTGGGTTCTCTCGTGGTGGGTTCTCTAGTGGGTTCTCTCTTGGTGGGTTTTCTCGTGGGTTCTCTCGTGGTTGGTTCTCTAGTGGGTTCTCTCGTGGTTGGTTCTCTAGTGGGTTCTATCGTGGGTTATCTCGTGGTAGGTTCTCTCGTGGTTGGTTCCCTCGTGGGTTCTCTCGTAGGTTCTCTCGTGGTGGGTTCTCTCGTGGTTGGTTCCCTCGTGGGTTCTCTCGTAGGTTCTCTCGTGGTGGGTTCTCTCGTGGGTTCTCTCGTGGTGGGTTCTCTCGTGGTTGGTTCTCTAGTGGGTTCTCTCGTGGGTTCTATCGTGGTGGGTTCTCTCGTGGGTTCTATCGTGGTGGGTTCTCTCGTGGGTTCTCTCGTGGTTGGTTCCCTCGTGGGTTCTCTCGTAGGTTCTCTCGTTGTGGGTTCTCTCGTGGGTTCTCTCGTGGTGGGTTCTCTCGTGGGTTCTCTCGTGGTGGGTTCTCTCAATGGTTCCCTGTGCTCTTTTGCCTCGCTGGTTTTCGGAGGTAGAAAGGGTTGAATGGACAAATGGATAAAGCAAAGCGACAGAGATATTGTAGGAGAGATTGAAAGAATTAACTTAATGGGATTAAAAGAATGGATCTAATGGGAGAAACTGAAAGAATGAGAGCGATTGATTGAATGAATTCCATGCGAGGGAAGAGAGTTCATTAATGCGAGTGGTAGTTAGAGAAAAAAAAATTGAAAGAGAAAAAGAGAGACTAATTGAATGAGAGAGATATTGAAACTACGATGTTCATAAACCAGCCAGTATTGCAAACTCGATGCCAGTAGAATGATAATAATAATACTGATATTGCTATCAAATTTATATTGATAATTGTAATAATGATAATGGTGATAATAAGGATGATGATAATGATAATGATGATAACAATGATGATAAGATATCATTATGATGGTAATGATAATGATGATAATTATGATAACAATTACAATGACAATTCCCACGCTGCATTTTTGTTGTTTGTAAGCATCACAATAGTAATGTTAATGATGGAGATGATAATAATGATAACAATAATGCTTGATGGTAATAATAACAATTATAACAATAAGGATGATAATAATGAGAATGAAAATGATAATGATAATAGTTATATTAATGATGATATCACTTTTAGAATAGTAATGCCAATGATACTTATGATAACAAGGATAATTAGGATAACCATAACAATTATAGTGATGATGATAATGATGATAATAATAGTGACGCTAACAATGACAATGAAGATAGTAACGCTTATGATATGATAATGATATTGATAACCATAATGATAAAAATGATATAGATATCAATTACAAAGCAACATCTAATGTAAAAATGATAAAGATAATTATGATAATGATTATAAAGATAATAAACAAGGGTAATAAAGATAATGAGGATAGCAGTGATAATGATAATAGTGATGCTAATAGCAATAACAATGCTTAACAAATGAATAAACTGCGATTGCAATTACAATCC
>BOPN01006320.1:17500-50000 GCA_017312705.2 Penaeus japonicus
CATAAACTTAATATCGAGATAGCGGCCTACGCTCGACACATGATCACAGACCAGAAGCCGTAAATGAGGACCGTATTTTTCCTTTTTCTTTTTTTTCTTTTTTTACCTTCTTTTTTAATCTTTTTTATTCTTGGGGGAAGGCGTATCTGACTAGACTGGAAGGCTGACAGACCAAGAGGTAAGATTTTTCGCTGCCAACTTCGCTGTCTTTTCTTTTTATAAGTGTAACTGAACCATTTTATAGACGTTACGAAATGCATAAATCAAGTAGTATGATAAATAGGAAGATAATCATATGCATGAAACGTTGCGACAAATATCGAAACTTAGTGTTAAAGAACTCAGATAACTGTATATTACAAAAACTCTTTATCATTATAATCCCTGGTCAGTGAACCCGAGGCGTGTGTGATGAGAGATTCTCAATTTTATTAACTGGTAATTCACTTGAATGAGCAACATTTCTGTATATATTTCACTTTGCAAAAACCCCTTTTCACTTAGAGTTTTCGCCATTTTTACACCAGCTATGCCGGAGTTCAACTTTGAAATCTTACATAAATAAAGGATCATATCGGCACCGCGGGGCGGAGGCCCCACGCTATATAAAAATAAAGGAAACAATCATACTCCAACGTCAAGTATATGTACTCTATTTTTTCTTATTAAATTTCAATTTTTTTCGAAAAGATGGATTAAACAAAATGGCGAATGGATGCAAGACGGCAAGAGACTGTGAAAAGAGAACAAAGATGGTTCCCTCCTTCTCCCTTCCCTCTCCCTCTCCCTTTCCCTCTCCCTCCTCCCTCCTCCCTCTCTCCCTCTCCCTCTCCCTCCCCCCCCTCCCCCTCTCCCCTCTCCTCCTCCTCTCCCCGGTACAATAATACATAAAGAACGTGGATTCCAACCGTCCAAACATGAATGTGAGTACTTTTCGACCTTGTAGAAGGGGGAAACACCTCACCCCTTTACGGCCCTACCTTCCCTACCCTTTAACCCCATACCCCCATGTTTCTACAAGCATGTGGACATTTTTATATCGTCTTATATCGTCTTATATCGTTTTTATATTCCCTTCTCCTTATCACAACACAACCAGTTCCGTCAGATGCATATCATTGGCTCTTGTCCCTTTCCATCAGCGAGCTAAGACGCCGCCCACCCGCCCGCCAGCTCGCCGCCCGCCAGCTCGCTGCCCGCCAGCCAGCTAGCTCGAGGCCCAAGAAAGGTCTGCTGGTTCGACTCTTCAGTCAAGGTGGTCTTATGATTCCTCTTCGGTTTCCTTTGTGCTCAGATAGGCTGCTCTCTCGACTCTCTTCTCTCTTCTCTCTTCTCTCTGCCTCTTTGTTAATCTTTTTTCTCTTTTTGTTCCTCTCTCTCTCCCTTACACACTCTCTCCTTTTTCTTTCCATCTCCCCACAACTTCTCTCTTTCTCTTTCTCTTCCTCTCCTTTTTATTCAACTATATGCAAGATAGGGGAATGAGTGACACTTGAATGACACCGTAAGATATAAAGTCAGAACTTTGACACATACATACATCCAGACACACACACTCACACTCACACATTCAGACACACACACACACGCACATTCAGACACTCACACACACGCACATTCAGACACACAAATATTTATGAATATAGATATAAAGCGAAATTAATATTTACTTTTCTCCTTCCTTCTTACTGTACACTCCTTCCGCTAGTTTACTATTACTATCCTCGTAGATAATAGTACCAGGAAGTATGACTCATCATGAGAGACTAGTCAAGCAAGAATCATCTCCCCCCCCCCCCCCCCCCCCCCCCCCTCTACCCCCTCCCTACCACCCTATCATGCATGTCTTCGCTTGTATGTGCTTGTGTTCATTGCTTTATTGCCTTCATTATCACTTAATGGTTGTTGTTAGTATGCTTGCTTCATTCACTGCTATCACTATAATTATAGTCATTATTATTCGCTCGTTTGGATTGCTAATGATCGTAGTTACTCAAATCGGCTACATAATTGTGCATTGTTGATCGATTTGTTTGCAAGAAGCCGAGTCATTGTGAAGGTTCTTTTTGTGTGCTTAAAATAGCCAAGACGGATGAATGATGTGAGAATACGGGTTGTGTGTGTGTGTGTGTGTGTGTGTGTATGTGAGAGAGAGAGAGAGAGAGAGAGAGAGAGAGAGAGAGAGAGAGTTTTGTTTTGATATTCGTGTTTTCGTAACTATTTTAATGTTCATTGTTTTTATAAAGTTATTGTTGTTATAATGACTCTCGTTGATATTTTAAAAATTATCATGATTGTTACTATTATCATTATCATCATTATTATGATTATTATTATCATCATTATCATCATTACTACTATTATCATCATTGTCATTATCACACACACACACACACACACACACACACACACACACACACACACACACACACACACACACACATCCACACACCCACACCCCTATATATTTACCCACACCCACCTCCAGTAACCATAAGCTCAATTGACCCAGCTATAAAAGCAAGGAAAAACACCACGACCCTCTGAAACCCGAGAGCCAAGGAAATGCAATGATTATTACCCACCCTCCTCCTAGTAACCCCTCCTCCCCCTATACCCATACCCCCATACCCCCACACACACCAACACCCCCATTACCCCCATTACCCCCTTCCCCCCCATCAAACCCATGGCAGCAGCCGGCGGGTTCATGAATAGCTCGCTCCCTGAGCAACGATCGAATCTATGACAGCGGAGTCCCCATAGGATTATCCTCCCGGCACGTGGGCGTGACACCTCCCGCGCCCACATGGTGTCCGGCCGCCCATCCATCAGGAGGTTTTGTGTCAGCTTGGCTTCGGGGGCTTCAGGCGGGCTGGCGTCTTCATCATGGGTGTTGATGGTTACTCACGGAAGAGGGTATGAGATAAATATAGGGAGGGAGGATAGAAATAGAGGGGATGATGGGAGGAGAATAGAGGGAGGAGTCATGGGGAGAGAGGAAAGGGAGATATAGAGGGAGAGAGGGAGGGAGGAGGAAAAGTTACAGTAAGAGAAAGAGAGAGAAAAGGAAGTTACAGCAAAAAGAGAAAGGGAGTTACAGTAGAGAGGAGAGAGAGCCACAGACACACACACACACAGATAGCTTTGTAAATGGACGTGATCATTCTTTCTTTTCCTCTTTTAGTCAACGCTTCCTATCGTCACCATCCGGCACCCCTACCCCCACCACCCCCCACCAATCCAACGAAAGTACAAATACCCCGCTTGCCATTGTTCCAAACCTCTCCCTCCCCCTACACCAGCCCCACCCTCTACCCCTCCCCTGCCCCCCCCTCCAGCTCCCATTTACGCCCGCTCCGAGTCCTGCCTGTCAGATATCCCGTCAGATTAGTCACCGATCCTGACAATAAAAACCATAAAGACACAAAGCTATAGAATCGCTGTTTCTTTCTTTTTTTCCCTTTCTCTCTCTCTCTCTCTCTCTCTCTCTCTCCCTCTCTCTCTCTCTCTCTCTCTCTCTCTCTCTCTCTCTCTCTCTCTCCTGCTGGCAATTAGTCTCACAGACGGTTGCTCTCCCAAGAGACCTCGTAAACAGATGGTTGGAACAGAAGAATATCCCAAGGTCGAAAACAGACAACAATAATAATTAATGGATGAAATTGTTTATCTCACTTAGCACGGCAGGTAGCTGGATGCTGGATGATGCTGATAAGTGGAGGGCTGATATTCAATCACCGATAGGAAAGGGTGGTGGTGAGTTCTTGGGAAGACATTGGTGTTGACTTGGATTGATTTGAGTGGAAGATATTTATTTGATTGAGGATTTGTGACCAATGTTTTGTGGCTGGTTGTTGTCGCTCTGTTATGTAGGGATTTGCGTCCTGATAGCTATGATAATGATGATAATGATGATGATAATGATAATAATAGTAATAATAATAATGATAATAATAGTAATAATAATAATGATAATAATAGTAATAATAATAGTAATAATAATAATGATAATAATAGTAATAATAATAATGATAATAATAATGATAATAATAATAACAATAATAATAATGATAGTAATATTGATGATAATTATAATAATAATGATGATAACAACAATAATAATAATAATGATAGTAATAATGATGATGATAATAATCATCATTATTATCATAATAATAATAACAACAATGGTAATAACGATAAAGAAAAAAATACAATAATACAAACAATAATAATCATAATAATCAACAATGATAATCATAATAATTCCTAGACAAAAATTACATCATTACCTACACCAAAACAGAAACAGAAACCGAATGTATTTTGACCTAAATGAAATATTCCACGACCCGAAAATCTACATTAATTGCAAAGCCTATGACGGTGCTGTTAGAAGGTTGCAACAACGGACCGCATTGCAAAGGGGGAAAATAAAACAAAAAACGATAAAGCACTTCAAAGCACTGCTATTGTTGTCAAAGGGAAGCGCAAGCGGAAACAAGGGGAGAGAGAGAGAGAGAGAGAGAGAGAGAAAGAGAGAGAGAGAGGTAGGGGGTGAGCGGGGGAGGGGGGGAGGGGGAGGATGAATAAGGAAGGGAAGGATGGGAAGGAGAGGGGAGTTGGGGTAGGGTGGAGAAAAGAGGGAAGAGGGAGGGAGGGATTGGGGGGATGGGGGAGGAAGAGAGAGAGAGAGGGAGGGAGAGTGGAGGAGGAAGAGAAAGAGAGAGGGGGGGGGAGAGAGAGAGAGAGTGAGAGAGAGGGAGAGAGAGAGAGAAAGAGAGAGAGAGAGAGAAGGAGAAAAACGGACAGACAGAAACATACAAACACAAACACACACAGGGAGGGGGAGGGTGAAACAAGGAAGAAAACAATTATATATAAAAATGTGGAATAAGAACAAAGAGAGACAGAGAGGAGACAGAAGAGAGAGAGAGAGAAAGAGGGTTGACAAGTAGCCTCCCCTCCCCTCCCTCCTCCTCTCCCCATTCCCCCAGCCCCTCTCTCTTCTCCTCCCATTCTCTCTCTCTCCTCTCCCTCCCCCCATCCAATTCCACCCTTCTACCTCTCCTTCTTTATTCCTTACTATTCCCTTTCTCTTCCCATCCCCTCTTTACTCCCCTACCCGCACTCTACACTCTTCCCCCCCTACCCTCTCTCCCTCCCCTCCCCTATCCACCCTCTCCTCCCCAACCCATTCCCGTGCCCGACCTTTTTCTCCATCACACTCACCCTTTCCCACCCTTCCTACCCTCCCTTCTCACCCTATCCCACACTCACCCTCTCTACCCCTCTCATTTTCCACCCTATCCTCCCCTCCCTCCCCTCCCCTCCCTTTCCCCATCCTTCCCTACCTTACCCTACCCTCCCCCCTCCGCTTCCTTCCCTCTCCTCCCCTCCCCTTCCCTCCCATTTCACCCCAATCTCCCCTCCCACACCTCCACTTCCCTTCCCCTTCCCCACCCTCCCTCCTCCCCTCCCACCCCCCTAATCCCTCCTCCCCCCTCCCTTCCCCCTCTACCCCCCTCCCATCCCCCCCTAATCCCTCCGCCCCTCCGCCCCTCCCTCCTCCCCTTACCCTCCCTCCTCCCATCCCCACCCTGCCCACCTCCCCCTCTCTTCTATTTCCCCACCCTACCCCCTCCCTCTTCCCATCCCCACCCTAATCCCCTACCCACCCAAAGTCCCACCTCCCTCTTCCCATCCCCATACCCACCCTCCCCATCCCCTCCTCCCCATATCCTCCCCTACCCACCCCTACCCCACCTCCCCAATCCCCACCCTCCCCACCCCCTCCCCATCCCTCCCCCATCCTTCCCTTCCCTCTGTCCTCCCTCCCCTTAGTATGGAGGATCAGTGCGTTGATGCCCCTTGACATTATGCATGCGATGTCCACGCAACTCCTCCATTAACACGGTAGTACTTATTTGCTGTTGGCTCTGCTGGTAATGGAGACGTGTGGAAGCTGCGGGAGAAAAAGGGGTGAGGGGGAAATGGAGGAGGGGTGTAAGTGGTGAGTGGGGGAAAGGAGGGTGTGGTGAGGAGAGTGAGTGTAGAGGTGAGGAGAGGGGGATGGGGTGAGTGTAGGGGGTGGGTGAATGTGGAGGGTGGGGGAATAGAGACAGGGTAGAGAGGAAAGGGGGTGGGAGTAGTGGGTGAAAGGGATGGGGTGTGTGTGGGTGGGAAGGAGGAGGGATGGGAGGAGAGGGAATGAAGGATAGTTGGGAATGAAAATTGGGGTGGGGTTCAATTGTGGAGGGGTGGTGGGGGATGGGAGGGATGGGGGATGGGAGGGAATGAAGGGTGGGGGGATAGGGTGGGGGTAGGGGGAAGGGGTGGGGTGGGTGGGTGGGGAGGGAAGGGGTAGGGGGAAGGGGTGGGTGGGTGGGTGTGGGAGTGAGGGTAAGGGTGTGTATGAGAGAGAGAGAAAGAGAGAATGTAATTAAGAAAGTGAGAAGTGAATGAAAGAGCGAGACAGAGAACAAATCATAAAAAAGCAAACCCAACAAAACAACAGATCCACCGCGACGACAAAACAACAACAATTAAAAAAAAAAAAAAAAAAAAAAAAAAAAAAGAAATCCGACCCCCATCAAACACATTTCCATACCTCAAGTACTTTCCGTGCGGCATAGGTCCTAAATCCCCCACAATTAAGGTGGATCGTTAAATCCGTAAAGGATGTTATTACTCGGTTAATTTTTTATCTTTTCTTTTCTTTTCTGATATATATATATTTTCTCTTTCTCTCTCTCTTTCTCTCTCTTTTCTTTTTTTTTTTTTTTCTTTCTCTCTCTCTCTCTCTCTCTCTCTCTCTCTCTCTCTCTCTCTCTCTCTCTCTCTCTCTCTCTCTCTCTCTCTCTCTCTCTCTCTTTCTTTCTTTCTTTCTTTCTCTCTCTCTCTCTTTCTCTTTCTCTCTCTCTCTCTCTCTTTCTTTCTTTCTTTCTCTCTCTCTCTCTCTCTCTCTCTCTCTCTCTCTCTCTCTCTCTCTCTCTCTCTCTCTCTCTCTCTCTCTCTCTCTCTCTCTCTCTCTCTCTCTCTCTCTCTCTCTCTCTCTCTCTCTCTCTCTCTCTCTCTCTCTCTCTCTCTCTCTCTCTCTCTCTCTCTCTCTCTCTCTCTCTCTCTCTCTCTCTCTCTCTCTCTCTCTCTTTCTTTCTTTCTCTCTCTTTCTCTCTCTCTCTCTCTCTCTCTCTCTCTCTCTCTCTCTCTCTCTCTCTCTCTCTCTTCAACCTTTTTAACACTCGTCGCCTTGGCTGGACGGAGAGAGCTGCGGCGGGCACGGAATGGGGGGAGGGTTGGCAAGGCGGATAGATGAGGAGGAGGAGGAGGAGGAGGAGGAGGGGCGGAGAGGAGAGATGAGAAATAGGAGGAGGGCAGGGAGACTAAGCCATTAGGAATGATGATGGTAACGATGGTAATTATAATGATGAAGAGGAAGAGAGTAGAGAAGGAAGGTGGGTGGGTGAGAGAGAGAGAGAGAGAGAGAGAGAGAGAGAGAGAGAGAGAGAGAGAGAGAGAGAGAGAGAGAGAGAGAGAGAGAGAGAGAGAGAGAGAAAGTGAAGAACGAAAGAGAAAAAGAGAAGAACGATAGAGAAAAAGAAAGAACGAAAGAGAGAAAAAGAGAGAAAAACAAAAGACGAAAGAGAGAAGAAGAAAGAAGACCGACAGAGAGAAAAATAAAGAGAAGAACGAGAGAGAGAGAAAGAAAAAGAAGAACGAGAGAGAGAAATTGATAAATAGATAGATAGATAAAGATAGATAGATAGAGAGAGAGAGAGAAAGAGCAACGTAGAGAGAAAGAAAACCAAAGGGCAACCAACATCATCACCAGCTTCTTCCTCCCTCGTCTCAACATATCGCTTAGTGTCAAGCATAAGGTTTCTAGTTCACCCTTGGCAAGGCTTTCGGCCACTTAAAGACCCAAAGACCTTTCATCAGGACCTTCCGGACACAAAGGTCAAATCTACTTCTTTTTGTGTACTCCGGAAACTCCTCCTCTATTTGACTCCCGTTTTTTTTTTTCGTTTTTTTTTATCTCTATTCTTTTTAAACACTTTTGCTTTTCTTCTTCCGTAATGTCGTTTTTTTTTCGTTTTTTTTCGTTTTTTTCGATTATTCTGTTTTTTTTTTTTTGTTTTTTTTTTTCAACTTGATTTTTATTCTTGATGTCTTTCTTATTGTTTTCCTTGTCTTGTTCTCTTCACCCTCTCCCCTCTCTCCCTCTCTCCCGCCATCCCGCAATCCCGCAACTATCATCCCCCTCTCCCCTTCCCCTCCCCCCTTCCCCATTCCTCCTTCCCATAACCCTTATTTCCCCTTCTTTTTCCCATCTCCCCATCCCACTCCCCCTATCTCCTTCTCATTACCCTTACCCCCCCCCTTTCCCTTCCCATTACCCTTATCCCCCCTTTCCCTTCTCTCCCCATCTCCCCATCCCACTCCCCCCCTTCCCTCCTCCCCCTCCCATTACCCTTATCCCTCCTCCCCCTTCTCCGTCCCCCTCCCTCTCGCCCCTCCTCCCCATTCCTTTTTCCCCCTCCCCCTTCTCCTTTCCCCCTCCCTCTCGCCCCTCCTCCCTCCCCCTCCTCCCCCTTCCCCTCCTCCCTCCTCCCCCTTCCCCTTGCCTCTCCCTTCCCCTCCCCCCCTCTACAAAGAGAGGCCCTGTTGAATGCATTATCTCATCTTCAAAGCCGCAACAAATTGAAGGGTTGGAATTAAGGGATCTCCATTTAGGTCTCCCTTGATGGATGGGTCGGCACGTTGGATGGATGGATGGAGGGAGGGAGGGAGGGAGGGAGGGAAGGAGGGAGGGGGGGAGGGTGGATGGATGGAGGGATGGAGGGATGGATGGAGGGAGGGAGGGAGGGAGGGAGGGAGGGATAGATGGATGGATGGATGGATGGATGGATGGAGGGAGGATGGGAGGGAGAGAGGGATAGATGGAGGGAGGGAGGGAGGGGGGGAGGGAGGGAGGGAGGGCGAGGGAGAGGGAGAGAGAGAGAGAGAGAGATAGATGGATATAGGGAGGGAGGGAGGGAGGGAGGGAGGGAGGGAGGGAGGGAGGGAGAGATAGAGAGAGAGAGAGAGAAAAGAAAGGATGGACGGACGAATGGCTAGATAACTGGATAAATAGATGGATAGAGAGGGGTAGAGAGGCAAAGCAGAACGAACACTTCAGTATTTCCAATCAGAAAGATATGAAACGAAAACTACCCCCAGAGAATAATAATAATAATAAAGATAAAAAGACACATTTCAAAATTCCAATAGATTCAAAAAGAAAATATCATCGTCTTGATAGCCCTAAGTGACAGCTGTCAGGAGCGTGTGACAGACAGACAGATAGACAGACAGACAGACAGGCAGACGGTCGAGCGAGTGCATCCCATACAATGCCTTCTAAGTGTTTGATGGGGAGGGGGGAGGGGAGGGGAGGGGGGTAGGGTGATGTATAGGTGATCCCTGCACAATGATGATATAATGCATGCAACGGACCACCTCCGTGTGTGAGCTGTTGCACAATGCAGGGGGAGGAGGAGGGGGGAGGGGAGGGGATGCTCTCCTTGAGGTATCACCCTTATGTCTATGGAGAAGAGGAAGTGGAAGAAGAGGAGAAGGAGGAGGGAAGGAGGAGGAGGAGAAGAGAGAGAGAGAAGGAGAAGGGAGAGAGGAGAAGGGAAGGAAGAGGAGGGGTAGAAGGGAAGGAGGAGGAGAAGAGGAAGTAGAAGAAGAGGAGAAGGAGGAGGGAAGGAGGATGTAGAAGAGGAGGAGGAGGAGGAGAAGAGGAGAAGGAGGAGGAGGAGAAGAGGAGAAGGAGAAGGAGGAGGAGGAGGAGAGAGAGAGGAGAAGGGAAGGATGAGGAGGAGTAGAAGGGAAGGAGGAGGAGGTGAATAGTAGAAAGAGGATGGGAAGGAGGAGTAGAAGGGAAGGATAAGGAGGAGGATGGGGAAGAGGAATAGGAGGAGGAGGAGGAGAACGAGATAGCTTGTTATGACGCTTCGAGGAGGACAGAACATGGTGTAAGAGAGAGAGAGAGAGAGAGAGAAAAGAGAGAGAAAGAGACAGAGAGAGAGAGAGAAAAAAAGAAACATAAATACACAAATGGATATACAGGCAAACACATTTTCAAAGACAAACAAGGAACAAACAACACACAAACACAATTACTAAAAAGACAAAAAACAAAAACATAATCAGACATCTAGACGGACAAAAAGACCATACACCCCCCTCTCCCTACCCTACCCCCTCCACCCATCCTCCTCTCCCGCCCCCCCTCACTCCTCACTCCCTCCACGCACCCAATCTCCCTCACTCTCCCTGCACCCATTCCCCTCCCTTCTCCTTTACCCTTCCTCCCTCCTCTTCTTCCACCCCTCCTCTCCCTTCCACCCCTCCTCTCCCTTCACCCCCTCCTCTCCTTCCACCCATCCTCTCCCTTCACCCACTCCTTTCTCCCTCACCCTCCCTCCACCCACTCTTTTTTCCCTCTCCCTCCACCCACCCACCACCCACTTTCTCCCTCCCTCCCTCCACCCACTCCTTTCTCCCTCCCCCTCCCTCCACCCACACTTCTCCCTCCCCCCCCCCCGCAAAAAATAAAAAAAAAAATAAAAAAAATAAAAATCTCCGTACAAGTCGCACGCGGTAGGTGGTGAACAGTAAACTATGTTATATAAGTGTCATCACAGCCAGCGCTAATCTCAGTGGGGGTTCACGAGGTCTCGTAAATAGTGGGGGGATTTTTAGTCGCCTCGTTACGCCGCTTGGGAAACGAGTCCCTTTTTTTTTTTTTTTTTTTTTTTTTTGGGGGGGGGGTTGCGTTGGGGTTGGGTGGTGGGGAGGGGAGGGGAGGGGGGGAGAATGATGACGTAATGGCGATGGTGGTTGGTGTGGTGGGGTGATTGGTGGTGATGGGGGTGTGGGGTTTTGTGTGGGGGTGGGGTTTGTGTGGGTGGGGTGAGGGGGGTGGGGGGTTGTGATGATTATGATCATTATCATTTTCTTTATTATAGTTATGATTATGATTATCATTATTATTATTATTACCATTATCATTAGGATCATTATCATTATCGTTACCATCTCTATTAGCATCATCCTTATCATTATTACATAACTTTCATTAATACCAATATCATCAGCAATATAGCTCCTCTAATTATCATTATCATCATCATCACCATAATCATACAACACATACACACAGACACACACACACACAAACAAACAAACACACACACACACACACACGCACATACACTATAACTACCGCTATACTCTGCCTCATTACCACCTCGAATCACCATCCTCATCACCATCACCCACACCACAACAGGGACCTCACAATAACGAGAGAGTTATGTTCATTTTACGTAATGATAAAAGGACTCCCTCTCTCTCTCTCTCTCTCTCTCTCTCTCTCTCTCTCTCTCTCTCTCTCTCTCTCTCCCTTTCCCTCTCCCTCTCCCTCCATCTCCCTCCCCCTCCCCCTCTCCCTCTCCCTCTCCCTTCCCGCCGTCTCTTAAGAATTGATGTGCCGAGATAAGTCTATCTGTCATACTTCGATTTCTATCTATGAACAGGTTGTAAGCGTCGTTGAAATGAATGTTGGGCTGGTTAGTGTGTTTTTTTTCTCTCTTTCATTCTCTGTCTCTGTCTCTCTCCTTCCTCCCACCTCCCTCCCTCCCTCTCTCTCTCTCCCTCTCTCTCTCTCTCTCTCTCTCTCTCTCTCTCTTTCGCCCACAAGAAAACACAGCATGGGAAAAGTCCTGTTTCAGGCAGAGAGAGAGAGAGAGAGAGAGAGAGAGAGAGAGAGAGAGAGAGAGAGAGAGAGAGAGAGAGAGAGAGAGCGAGAGAGAGAGACAAATAGAAAAAGAGAGAGAGACAGAAAGAGAGACAGGCATAAAGAGAAAGAAAGAGAGACAAACATAAAGAGAAAGAGCTCGAGAGACAGAAACAGAAAGAGAGAGAGCTCGAGAGACAGAGACAGAAAGAAAGATTAAGTACTATCAAAGTACGTACCGCATACTTTATGTACTACGGCATACTAAATGTTGGCATTACTCGGCATTTAGTGCACGTGACTTGTTTCTTTATCATCCCCTGAATAATACATTATAAACCCTATCACGATTAAGCAAACGCAATGGCGCGTGAACCACAGGGCTGGTCTGCATAAAGCTCTGAGTGAATGTATTATATCCCAAATTATGTGTGTTTATTATATGTGTTTCTTTTTTCTTTCCGGTTCTTAGCTAAAAGACCTTTCTTTGGTGGTTCCCCGCGTTCTTGTTTTTTATCTATCTTTCTCTCTTTTTATTTATCTTTCTCTTTCTTTCTCTCTCTCTTTCTTTCAATCCCATTATCATTTCTATTTCTCTTCCTCATCCTCCCTCCCTCCCTCCCGTTCTCTCTCCCTCCTTCCCTCCTTTTTCTCTTCCTCTGCCTTCCACCCTCCCTCCCTCTTCCTCTCTTTTTCTCCTCCCACCCTCACTCCGCCTTCCCCCTCCCTCCCTCCTCCTCTCTCTTTCTCCCCCCTCCCCCCTACCTCTTCCTCTCCCTCCCCCTCCCCCCCCCCTCCCTGTATTCCTAGGCGGTCCTTCTGCCAGCGAAATGGAGACGAATCTCCCGGTGTTTTTCGGCGGTGGTCCTCTCTCTTTCTCCTCCCTCCCTCCCTCCCTCCCTCCCACCCTCCCTCCGCCTTCCCCCACCCTCCCTCCCTCCCTCCCTCCGCCTTTCCCCAACCACCCGCCCTCCCTCCCTCCCTCCCTCCCTCCGCCTTTCCCCAACCACCCTCCCTCCGCCTTCCCCCACCCTCCCTCCCTCCCTCCCCTCGGTAGGGTGGACGATGGAACTCTGAGAACAAGTCGATTAAAAGATAATAATAATAATAATGATAAAAAAGATAAAAGGAAAAGAAAAGGAAAACGAAAGAAAATAAAGAAAGGAAAAGGGAAGAAAGAAAACAAAGAATAGAAAAGAAAAGAAAAGACAACAAAGAAAGGAAAGGAAAAGGAAATAAAACAAAATAAAGAAAGAAAAAGTGAAGAAAAGGAAGGAAAATAAAAAGAAAAAAACAAAAACAAAGAAAGGGAGAGAAAAGGAAAGAAAACAAAACAAAACAAAAAAGAAAAGAAAAAGAAATGAAGAAAAGAGAAAGAAAAAGAAGTGAAGAAAAAAGAAATAAAAAGAAATGAAGAAAAAAGAAATAAAAAGAAATGAAGAAAAAAGAAAGAAAAGAAAAGGGAAAAAGATAATAATTTTATGGCGTACTGTATTCGTCGACGCCCCTCGTCATGGATAGATACGAATGAGGGGGTGGGGGTAGGGGGGGGGGTTGCATATTCAACCTTAGGTAGGGAAATAGGGGGTTGGAAGGAGTGGGGAGGGGGGGGGGTTGATGGGTAGGTGAACATGGCGTTTAAGATCTTTATAATTCACTCTCGAAATGTTTTATTTTCGTCGACTCGTGTGGAGACGCCCTTTGAGCTTTGTTATTGTTCGACAATAGGAAGTGAAATTGCATGTTGAGTGATAGTAAACACTAGGAGATAAATAGATAATATATACACTCGAGGGAACACACACAGACGCGCACACGCACGCACGGACGCACACACACACACACACACACACACACACACACACACACATATATATATATATATATATATATATATATATATATATACGTTTATATACATACATACATACATATACACACATATATATATATATATATATATATATATATATATATATATATATATATATATATATATACATACACACACACACTTGCGTTTCTATACACATAGCATCAATACACATATACACATTCATACTTAAACATACCCCGCGACACATATACGCATTCATACACACACACACACACACACACATACACACACACACACGCACACACACATCTCGCAATACAAAGCAAATGACTCGTCCACCTCCAGCTTTCTCAAACACTCGAGTTGAGGATGGCAGTCACAGCGTTGTTTTTCCATCGCAATGCTAAAAAGGCATGATGTCAACTTCGTATTCATGTGTCACAATGTCTCGGTATTGCAGTCTTGCAAGCAGAAGGATCATCTGGTGGATCTTACGCCAAGGCTCCATTTCTCATTTTCGTATTGCAATTCCTAACCATCTCTTGCACAGACTGCTAGAAACAGGTTGGTTGCAACGTCACTTCAGAGATATATATCACTTTTGAATCGATCAAAAAAAAAAAAAAAAAAAAAAAAAAAAAAATCTAGGCTTCACCCGTTGCTAAGCACGTTCGGTGGGGGACGGGGGAAGGGGCGGGGTGGGGGTGGGGGAAGGGGGGGGGGAGCTAGATCACGTTATCAACACGATAAGTGCAGAGGCAAGACGTCCGGTGACTTGTTTACGGACAGGATCGAGCAACTTAGTCCATCTGTGGCTGTCCTGCTTTCAAGCAAGATTCACACTTACGACAGATGGAAGATACCAGAAGATGGCCTCTGGTTGTTGGTCGAGGTCTATAATTACAGCAGATTAATCATGGAGTTTGCTATATTTATTATCTAGGGGGGTGTTTACGTGGTCCCCTTATCGAGCGCGGCTTACGATAAACAGCGTGCATTGAAAATAGCTTTCGTAGAGCGTGGGGTGAAAAGAGGTCGGTTATCGACATTTCTCGCCTCCCTTCAGTGGAGTCCTAGTTTTGATTTTTTTTTTTTTCGTCCGGCATTGTAAGGGCTGGGGGGGCCAAGGGTGAGGAAGGGAGATAGGAGAGGGAGAGGGATATAGACAGAGGGGAGAGTAAGAGAAGGAAGTTGAGAGAGACGAGGAGATGGAGAAGGATACTGAGAGACACGGGGGTACGTCTAATTGAAAAGATAAAAAAAGGGAAAAGAAAAAGGAAAGGGAAAAAAAAGTATCATCCAGACATAAAGACGAGACGAGGTAGTAAAATATAACACCTGTGACAATAACGGCATTGTGACACTAGGAACCCTCCTTTCTTACACGCGCACAAAAACACACTCGCACAAAACACACACTCGCACAAAACACACACAAAACAAAACAAACACACCCCCTCGCCCCCCCCCCCCCAAAAAAAAAAAGCCACCCACAGCCCCAGTCTACGTGTGCAGTACATCATATTCAATAAGGCAGTTTTAAAGCATTTTACTGCCTGTCTACCTTTAGTTCTCTTGAAGACTGTACTTAGCCCCATCGACCCTCAGTGATGAATACATTGTTGATGTATTTTATGGACTCTAAATGCATCAACCTCCTCTGTCGTACAGTACACTTAGCTCAGAGTTATGAGGAGTGTGATGTTGGCCAGCAGGTTAAGAGGGCTTCGGTGATGGGAGTTATAGGAGGACCTCGGCGCCGTCTGATGATTGGTGCTTGGGAGGTAGTGGGGGTGGGTCCTGGGGTAGGGTCCTACCGGGTACCAGTAAGAGGGTGTACAATGTACATGTACATGTAAGGGCTGGGGAGGCCAAGGGTGAGGAAGGGAGATAGGAGATGGAGAGGGATATGGATAAAGGGGAGAGTAGGAGAAGGAAGAATGAGAGAGACGAGGAGATGGAGAAAGAAGTCGAGAGAGACGAGATGGAGAAGGAACCTGAGAGAAATTGAGGGAAGAGAAGAAGGAAAAGGAGAGAGAGAGTGATAGAAAGAAAGAGAGAGGAGAAGGAAAATGATATGAAGAGAGAGTATTAGAAAAGAAAGAGAAAGGCAAAGACAAGGAAAAGACGAAGAGCAAAAGGGAGAAAATGAGTACAAACTCCCCTCCCTCCCTCCTCTCCACCCCTCCATCCCCCCTCCCCCTCGCCCCCTACCTCCATACCCCCTCATCATCTGTATCTGTCTCTCGCTCGTTAATCTAACCTCATGTCCATGTCGCAAAATGCCGACATCGTTTGTTCGTTGACCAAAGAACTTTATGGATGCTGAGATCATGCTTGACGAAGAAGAACATAAAAGCTCCTGGGATGATTTTCCCGCCATTCGGGGTCGTGGACCGTCTGCGTAATATCTTTCAGCGGGGATGAGATAGAGGGGGATAATTGAAATACTGGGGTTTTTATATCACAGATAACTCAAGCAGAGGAATGTTGTCGGGAGGACAGGAGGAGGGGAGGAGAGGGAAGGGAAGGGAGGAGGGGAGGACAGGAGGAGGGGGAAGGGAGGAGAGAGAGGAGGGGAGGAGAGGGGAAGGGGAGGAGAGGGAAGGGATGACAGGAGGAGGGGGGAAGGGCGAAGGGGCTGGGGACAGAGAGAAGAGAGAGAGGGAAGGAGGGAGGGAGGGAGGGAGAGAGAGAGGGAGAGAGAAAAAGCAACAGAAAGACATAGAAGAAAGAGAAACAATGTTGCGTTAGCAGGTAAGAAGGAAGAGACAGAGAAAAAAAGATAAGCCATCAAAAAAAAAAGAAAAAAAAAAAAAAGGCAGGCGGACCATTATCATTTATGCGAGATCAGTCTCAATCTTGTTATTGTGTTACCAAGACGCTTGCAAGCAAAAACGCAACACCTCCCGCCCTACAATCATGGATTCAGGCCAAGCAAGCAACGCTCCTAGCCTGAGAACAACCACACATAAGATTCAAAAGAGTCCTCTCCTTGTTAAAGATTATGTAATTAGTGTCCTTTCCATCTCAAACAGATCGTGCATGTCGCATGGTGCATAATCGCGATGCATGCAACAAGGCAACTCCAAGGCGAGAGTTTGATGGCGATGGGTAATGGGGTAGGGGGTAGGGGGTGGGGGGTAGGGGGTAGAGGGGGGTGTTAAGAAGGAAGAAGGAATGGAGAAGGTCAGGGGGGGTGGGATGTTAGGAGGGGGTAGAGGTGGGGGGGGGGGGTCTTCCCAAGCTCTCATGCAGGGGCTGGGGATGGGTAGGGATGGGTGGGGAGGGTCGTCCCATGCTCTCAGAAACAATTTGAAAGCAGCGGCCGTGCTTGGTATACCTGGAGTGGCAGAGGGGGCCAGAGGGGGCCAGAGGGGGTCAGAGGGGGCCAGAGGGGACCAGAGGGGACCACAGAGCTGCTGCCTATCAACTTGCAATTGCAGAAGGCATATCGCTTTCCTCGGGGGCTCTGTATGCGAGGAAACGAGGTAGGCATAACAAGCACTTGCGCCGGGGCTGAATCACCACTTGACATGACATGACACTTGACATGAGAACAAGTAGACGGCGGGAGCTGCTTAACGAAGGCAAAAATGAGTATAATTGGAATAATGGTAACGATAATGAGAATGATGATGATGATAATGATTGAAATGATAATTACTGTCATCGTTATAATGATGATAATACTGTTGGTGACAATAATGATGATGGAGATAATAATGATAACAGTAATAATGATAATAATGACAGTATTACCAATAGATGAATAAATAAATGAATAATATATATATGTATATATATATATATATATATATATATATATATATATATATATATATATATATATATATATATATGTATACATAATTAAAAAACAAAATTAAAAAAGTTATTCATTATGCAGAAGCGTATTAATTTCACTGATAATATCTATAAGACCACCATTTTCACATCAAGAAACACAAAGACAAGTCACTACATATCAATATATTTCGACTCCACTAACACATACAACTCGTTACCATGGCAACTAAGCAGATCGTTCCAATATTGCCTTGAACCCTCGGTGACTCCCAACCATGGGCTAAAGTGAGAGGGAAAAATGCAACATTAATATACATATCAGAAGAGAATATACTTGTTGATCTTATTTTTTTGGGTTCTATTTCGAGATCCGAATTTATCCGTTAAGATTAACTTTCGCTTGATTTTATTTTTTCTTAAATTATTTGCTCTCTCTTTCTATCTCTCCTTCGCTTTTTCTCTCTTTTTTTTCCTCCCTCCCTCTCTCTTTTCCCACACTCCTTCTCTCTCCTTCCCTCCCTCCCTACCCCCATCCCTCTTTAACCCTCTATCTCTATTCCTCCCTCTCTCTCTCTCTCTCTCCTTCTTTCTTTCCTTCCCTCCCTCCCTCCCACTCTAACCCTCTATCTCTCTCCCTCCCTCCTACTCTCCTTCCTTCCCTCCCTCCCTCCCACTCTAACCCTCTATCTCTCTCCCTCCCTCCCACTCTAACCCTCTATGTCTCTTCCTCCCTCTCTCTCCTTCATTCCCTATCTCTCTCCTTTATTCCCTATCTCTCTCCTTCCTTCCTTCCCTCCCTCCCTCCTTCCCACTCCAACCCTTTATCTCTCTTCCGCCCTCCCTCCCATTCTAAACCTTCCCTCCCTCCTTCCCTCCCACTCTAACCCTCTATCTCTCTTCCTCCCTCCTTCCCTCTCTCTCTCTCTCTCTCTCTCTCTCAGCAGACCCTTGGCCGCTAACTCGCAACAGCCCCCCTCACTCCGAGACCCAGTCAGTTGACAGCCGCCGGTGTTGTTGTGTCAGACAGAAAGCTCCCATTTTTTCTCCTTAGTGACCCGTTGTATATTTGTCCTCCGGGGTCGTGGGGACAGCATACGACTCTAGAGAGGTGCTTGCTTGCTTGCTTGCTTGCTTTGAGCACCCTGTGATAGCTGGTTTTGCCTTTTGTGTGTTCAGCTTGGATGGGATTTTTTTCTTTCCATTTCGTTATTCCTTTTAGTTTTTCTTTGGTTATCTGTTTGTCTGATTATCAATTTTGGTTTAGATCGGTTGGACCAATTGGTATTATCTTTGAATTTACTTTTTATTTTCCTTTCTTTCTTTCTTTTTCATCTTCTCTTTCACCAAACATTTTCTTTTCTTCCTCTTTTTTTTCCCCAAGATAAATGAAGCAGAGAAAAAAAAAACACATTATCCCTACAACCGTATCTAAAAGAGTAGTTACAGCTCGTCCCTCGCCACCCAATCACTTGAGCAACACAATTTACGTGGACATAATTCGCACTGCATTAACAGGGCGGATAGTAGAGCTCTCACTCGTGCGCCGGATAGAGTCATTCCAAACGGAGCATTAGCGTCACATGCCAGTTGGAGTTGCATGTTGGCCTTGCAGCGATTTTCAATTTGCTTTACACGGCTTTACTTACATGCATAAAACATTTGGAAGGTTTGAAGTGGCTGCCTGTGCATACAGACGTCGAAACACCCAGGTAGGTTCGAAGCAAACGAACCTTGCTCGAATGCCAAACACCGAGACATTTCCATCATGGACGCCGAAATTCTTCAAGATTTTTGGTTCCTTATTCTTGACTGCACTTCTCCTTCGCTGGACTGACGGGATTAAGGAGGTGTGATATGCTAATTGGGAGGTTTGAGATTCACACTGTAGCGCTTTTAAGATTTACACGAGAGAATTATGGAACTCAAATCCGCGTGTGGTTGGGAATCTTATACATTAGTACGCATTTCATGTTGTTGTTTTTTTTCTTTTTTCTTACATAGATAAAGGTAATCACATGTTTCTACATAAAAGGACATAAAGAAAACTTACAAAAGTACTTCCATAATGTTTCGAAACACTATTTTACAATATCCTAAAACCTGTAAAAGTTTAAAGAGAAAAACAAGATGACCGGCAGAATTGTTTCTATCTTTCCATATCTCTCTCTCTTAATCTCTCTTTCACTCTTTCTTTTTCTTTCTCTCTCTTTTCTCTCTCTCTCTCTCTTTCTTTCATTCTTTCTCTTTCTTTTCTCTCGCTCCCTCCCTCGCCCCCTCTTTCCCCCTCCTCCCTCCCTCCCTCTCTCTCTCCCTCCCTCCCTCCCTCCCTCCCTCCCTCCCTCCCTCCCTCCCTCCTTCCCCCTTCTTTCTCTCTCTCTCTCTCTCTCTCTCTCTCTCTCTCTCTCTCTCTCTCTCAAACACACACACATAGGAAGGCGTCTCCACGTTTCCACCGAAATCCATTATTAAGAAGCTTGTCAACGCAAGTGTGTCAGAACCAAAGACAGCTTTGACATGACACACGGTGAAGCGGCGATAGCAAGTTGGGGCGAATGATCGTTGCCATCGCTAGGGGGTTGCTAAGAGGGAGGGAGGGAGGGAGAGAGAGAGAAAAAGAGAGAAGGAGGAGAGGGAAAGGGAAACGGAGAAATAGAGAGGGGGGGAAAGAGGAAGAGAGAGAGAGAGAGAGAGTGAGGATTGAGGGAGGGAGCGAGAGAGAGAGAGAGAGAATGGGAAGTTGAATACGTAAGAGGAAGGGAAAGGGAGAGCAGGGTAAGACGGAAGGAGAAGGTAAGAGAGAGAGAGGAAAATAGGAAGGGAGAGGCAGAACAGGTAAGAAGAGGGGGGGAGATAGAGAACAAGGTAAGAGGGAGGAAGAAGATGGAAAATAGGAAGAAGGGAAGAGGATGGAGTAGGAGAAGAAGAAGAAGAAGAAAAAACAGGAGAGAGAGAGAGAGAGAAGAGGAAAGGGGAAAAAGAGTGGGAGAAGAGAAAGAGAAAGACAGAAAGAGAGAGAAAAAAAAGTAAGAAGGAGAGGAGAGAGAGAGAGAAAGAGAGTGATGATGCACAGAGTGGATTGCAACAGGGAGATTATACCCGGTGATTATACCACATATTTCTCAAGCAAGATAATACCCAGGTGACTAATGGTCGAATACTTCTATCTATCTCTTTTTTTTTATTCCCCTTCACTCACTCTTGTTTCTCCGTCTGTCGGTCACTCTCTCTGTGTCTCTCTTTTCTTCCTTTCTATTCCTTTCCATCCCGATACAGGTAGTGGGGTTGTGTTGAGGGTGGGGGGAGGGGGGAGGGGGGGATTCGAGTCTATATTCTCGTATGTCTCTCTCTCTCTCTCTCTCTCTCTCTCTCTCTCTCTCTCTCTCTCTCTCTCTCCCTCTCTCTCTCCCTTCTCTCTCATCATACTATGTCTGCTCTTTAAAACAAATTTTATATCCTTTATATCACGCCTTGTCAAAGGGAACAAAAAGGATGGACGGGGAATGCAGTGAAGGAGAGAGGGGGGCAAGGGGAGGGGAGAGAGGAGGGAGGGTAGGAAAGAAAGAGTAAAAGGTTGAGACGGAAAGAAAGAAAACAAAACAAAACAAAAAAACATATGGGTAAGACTGCTAACTCCCCCTTCCTCCCCACCTCCCCTTCCCCCTCCCCTCCCCATCCCACACACCCCTTCCGAGAGGCTTTTTGAACGTCGTAAACCACGTAATTCGATTTTTTTTTATTATTCAATATGCTGTCTGTGTTTGTTCTATAGTTATACCTGGCCGGACCCGAATTTCAAGGGAGATGTTGCGTGTTTGGTTATGTGTGTATAGGGGGGGAGGAGGGGGAGAGGGGAGGGGAGGGGAGGGGAGGGGAGGGGGAAGAAGGGGTAGAAGTATAGGGGGGAGGAGGGAGGAGGGAGGAGAGGGGAGAGGAGGGGAGGGGGAAGAAGGGAGGTCGGAGGTCGGAAGGGGTAAAAGTATAGGAGGGGAGGGGGGGGGAGGGGGGAGATGGAGCGGAGAAGAGAGGGTTGGGAGGAGGAGGGACGGGGGGGGGGGGGGGGCGAGGTAGACTTAAAGGAGGAACATAGAGAGATAGACAGATAAGTAAGGTAAGGAAAGGTAAGGAAATGCACAGCGATAATAGCTAGATAATTGGAGAAGAGAGAGAGAGAAAGAAAGAGAGAGAGAGAGAGAGAGAGAGAGAAAGAGAGAGCGAGAGAGAGAGGAAGAGAGAAAGAGACAGAGAGAGAGAGAAAGAAAGAAAGAGAAAGAAAGAGAAAAATAATATATCAGAAAGAAAATAAAACCCTTTCAAACACAGCCGGCAAGCAAGCAAGCAGAGACTACTGTTAAAACCTCATTAAACCAGTCCACTACCGCTTGGTAATGAGGTTCACTTTTCTCTTAAGGGGCTCAATTAAACCGTCTGAAGGTTCCTTTTTTTTATCCGCGGATGACGTAATTGATTTTTTTTTCCCACTTTTTTTTTTAAACTTTTTTTTTTTTTTTTTTTTTTTATCACTCGTCAAGGTGTAAGGGAATGGGCGGGAACGGGCGGGAAGGGGCGGGAAGGGGCGAGTGTCAGTGTAGACGGCGAGAAAAGATAGAATTCTTAACTAGATGGATTTTGGATATTATGCAGAATATTATCTTTTTGCCTCCTAAGCCCCCTCCATCTCCTTTTATCGCCCACCGCCCCCGTCTACTCAAAAAAGAGATGAACAAATAAAAAATAAATGAGTGTATATGTTTACAACATGAGTAATAAGTAGATGAAGAAATATCAGAGAAAAGATATGACGAAGGCGAAGAAGAAGGAAAAAGGTGGTAAAGAAGACGATAATAATAAAAAAAAAAAAAAAAAAAAAAAAAAAAAAAACGAAAAAGATAAGAGCAGAAGGAAAGGAAAGAAGGAAAAAGAAGACGAAGATGACGATGATAATAAAATAAACCGAAAAAAATGAAGAGCAAGAATAAAGGAAGGATTCAGAAAAAAAAGAAAGAAAGAAGGAATAATGAACAACACATCCAACAAGAAACGACAAAAAAAAGAAAAAAAAAAAAAAAAAAAAAAATTAAAACAAGAAAGGAAAAAATCGGGAAAATAAACACACACACACACACACAACCCCCCTACCTCACCCCACCCCCACCCACCCCACACACAAACACAATCACCCCCTTTACCCTCCCCCCCTAAACACACACACACACACAACCCCCCTCCCACACACACAAACACAATCATCCCCATTACCCCCCCTTACACACACACACACAAACACACATCCCCCAGCTACCGAACTAGTGTCTTTGCCCATAATGCAAGCAATTAGCATAGCGGTTTCGAGACAAGGCTTTTACTATCAGGACCCGCCGATGCTACGATCCTTAAACAGACAGTGACTAATGATATGGCGAGGGAGGGAGAAGAAGGGGAGGAGGGAGGAGAGGAGGGAGGTGGTAGGGGAGGAGGGAGGAGGGAGGTGGTAGGGGGAGGGGAGGGGGAGGAGGGAGGTGGTAGGGGGAGGGAGGAGGGAGGTGGTAGGGGGAGGGGGGGGAGGGAGGTGGGAGGGGGAGGGGGAGGGAGGGGGGGGGGAGGAGAGAGAGAGAGAGAGAGAGAGAGAGAGAGAGAGAGAGAGAGAGAGAGAGAGAGAGAGAGAGAGAGAGAGAGAGAGAGAGAGAGAAAGAGAGAGAGAGAAGAGGAAGGGGGAGAAAGCGACGGTGGGAGAAGAGAAAGACAAAGACAGAGAGAGAGAGCAAAGAGAGGAGAGTTAAAGAGAGAGAAAGAAATATAGAGCGAGAGCAAAGAGAGAGAGAGAGAGAGAGAGAGAGAGAGAGAGAGAGAGAGAGAGAGAGAGAGAGAGAGAGAGAGAGAGAGAGAGAGAGAGAGAGAGAGAGAGAGAGAGAGAGAGAAAGCAAGACAGAAAGTAATAAAGAAAGCAAAGAAAAGGTGAGAAGGATAACAATAACCACAGGTTGAAAAGCTTATAAAGAATCAAAGGCAAATTACGTGGCAAAGGTGAAGACAGAAGTACACAATCACTATCCTTATAAGGACATCCTGCCTTCCACTCACACTAAGGAACGTCTTTCGAGGGACGTCTTTCGAGGAATAGATTCAAGGAATAGATTCAAGGAATAGATTCAAGGAATAGATTCGAGGAATAGATTCAAGAAATAGATTCAAGAAATAGTTTCAAGGAATAGATTCAAGGAATAGATTCAAGGAATAGATTCAAGGAATAGATTCAAGGAATAGTTTCAAGGAATAGATTCGAGGAATAAATTCAAGGAATAGATTCAAGGAATAGATTCAAGGAATATTTTCAAGGAATAGATTCAAGGAATAGTTTCAAGGAATAGATTCAAGGAATTGATTCAAGGAATTGATTCAAGGAGTAGTTTCAAGGAATAGATTCGAGGAATAGATTCAAGGAATAGATTCAAGGAATAGATTCAAGGAATAGATTCAAGGAATATTTTCAAGGAATAGATTCTAGGAATAGATTCAAGGAATAGATTCAAGGAATATTTTCAAGGAATAGATTCTAGGAATAGATTCAAGGAATAGATTCAAGGAATAGATTCAAGGAATAGATTCAAGGAATAGTTTCAAGGAATATTTTCAAGGAATAGATTCAAGGAATAGATTCAAGGAATAGATTCAAGAAATAGATTCAAGGAATATTTTCAAGGAATAGATTCAAGGAATAGTTTCAAGGAATAGATTCAAGGAATTGATTCAAGGAATTGATTCAAGGAATTGATTCAAGGAATAAATTCAAGGAATAGGTTCAAGGAATAAATTCAAGGAATAGATTCAAGGAATAGATTCAAGGAATAGATTCAAGGAATAGATTCAAGGAGAGTGGAGAATGGGAGGGGTGGGGGGGCGGGAAGGGGGTTATAGGAGGGTTATGGTGAAGTGTGTGTGTGTGTGTGGGGGGGGGGGTTAGGGGCGTCTTAAGTGATAGGGAGGGGGAGGTTATGGTGAAGGGGGGGGGGGGGTAGGGGTGTCTTAAGGGATGGTGAAGGTGAGGGCTATGGTGAATGGTCTCGGAGGGCGGCGAGTATAGTGAACGACGGGGAAGTGAGGTTATAGTGAACGGTGAGTATCAAAGATATGGTGAAAGGTAAAGAGCGGGATCTAAGAATACAGTGAACAAATACGATTTACTGAATCATACTGACCGACGAACAGTTAGTAAGCATTACTTACTTACTAACCTAACCTAACCTAACCTATACGGTGAAGTGTGCTAATCAGGGTGAACGGTGAACGGTGGGAGCGGCGAGGTAGAAGGAGTGCCCCCCCTACCCCCCAACCCCCCATCCACTACCTGTGTGGGTGGGCGGGCGCTACCTTAGCAGCGTGATGACAGGTGACGACCCAGCAGACAGCGGACTAGAATGATGCCGGAGTTTTTTTTTTTTTTTTTTTTTTTTTCTTTTTTTTTAATAGCGGATTTTTTTTTCTAGTTTTAATTACGGTTGAGAAAGTCTTTCGAAGGGAAGGAGAGAGGGAGAGAAAGGGAGGGAGAGAGGGAGGGAGAAAGGGAGGGAGGGAGGGAAGGAGGGAGAGGGAGAGGGAGAGGGAAAGGGAGGGAGAAAGAGAGAGAGAGAGAGAGAGAGAGAGAGAGAGAGAGAGAGAGAGAGAGAGAGAGAGAGAGAGAGAGAGAGAGAGAGAGAGAGAGAGAGAGAGAGAGGACAGAGAGAAAAAGAGAGAAGACAGGAGAGAGAGACAGATAGAGAGAAAGAAAGAAAAAGAGAGAGAAAGAAATAGAAAGCGAAAGAAGGAAAGAAAGAAAGAGATGAAACAAACGAACAAAAAAGTTACAGCTGAAACACGCACGTAAAAAAAAAAAAAAAACGTTATCCCTCAAAAAAAAAAAAAAAAAAAAAAAAAAAAAAAAAAAAAAAGGCTGAATTCTTCCATCTTTTCCACTCACCTTTTTTAGTCTGAAAATAATTCAGATCTCACACTCGCTTCTTGGCAGTTTAATGTGACTATTAAGCCGATAAAAAAGGGTAAAAAATGGGGCCACTGCATCAATGTCTATACGAAAAAAAAAAAGAAAAAAAATGAATATATGATCACGAATACATATAATTCTATAATAATTAATTCGATACACCTGTCTCTCCCTTATTACCTTCGTGAATGAGACACAGAAGAAGGAAAAATGATCGCATTAATGAGATTGTAAATTTCACAATAAACTAGTGAAATTATTTGAGTCAATCTGAGAGAGGGAGGGAGAGAGGGAGGGAGGGAGGGGAGGGGAGGGGAGGGAGAGAGGGAGGGAGGGAGGGAGGGGGAGAGGGAGAAAGAGAGAGAGAGAGAGAGATAGAGATAGATAAATAGATAGAGAGAGAGAGAAAGAGAACCGAGAGAGAGAGAGAGAGAAAAAGAGAACCGAGAGAAAGAGATATAGATAGATAGATAGATAGAGAGAAACACATACATACATACATACATACATACAGACACACACACACACACATACGCACATGTGCATATGATACGTGATTAATACATGTTCTGTAACCGATCGCGTATTTTCAATGATCGCCCTTGATGCCAGTGATATGCAACAGCTGTGGGTTGATCACTGTGCAACATTAGACATTAAACTGTGCAGTGAAACGCTATGTCACTGGAGGGTACGGGGCGGGGGGGGGGGGGGGTCTGCTAAATTGATATCTGTGTAGTGTAACTATCATTTCTGTTGACTATTGGTTACTTATTTTGAAAGGTATATATATATATATATATATATATATATATATATATATATATAGATAGATATAGATATATAGATATATAGATATATCTATATCTATCTATCTATCTATCTATATATATATATATATATATATATATATATATATATATATACATATATGTATATGTATATGTATGTATACACACATACATATATATATATATATATATATATATATATATATATATATATATATATATATATATATATATATGTGTGTGTCTGTGTGTGTGTGTGTGTTTGTGTGTGTGTGCATATAAACAAGTGCTTATATATACATGCATACACAAATAAATATATCAATCATATATATACATATACATACATGAAAAAAAATCTAGCACAGACACGCAAATCCTATGCCTAAAACAGCGCCGTAAACGCTATTCCTTGTTTAATACCAGACCCCTCACCCCCTGTTCCCCCCTTACTGACTCTTCCCCCTTCCCCTGCCCTGCCCCCACTGACTGCCCCCTCCCCCCTCCCCCTACGCGAGCCCCAACCCTTCCTCCTATCTCCCGTTGAGTCTTTACCCCTGCCATATTTTTTTTTTCTTCTTTTTTTTTGAAGGTTCGGCGGTAGGGCACTCAGAACACCCTGAGTGACACACACGCTACATATGCATATTATACGGGCGGGCGAGGAGGGCGGTCCGATCGCGTCTCGGCCATATGCAAATGGGCGTCGGGTGAATCGGGACCGACACAGGCTAAGCGAATGTTTACGGGCGCCGCGCTTGGCAAATTGCTGGGCTCAACTACCGGTTTCGCGAGGGCCACGGGCGCGCTCCTCGGGAGATTAGCGTCATCGTTAGCGTATTTCTGGCCGTTCGAGCCCCGAGTTACGGCGCCGTACCGCATCTGGGCTTGTATTCGCTATCACGGGCACGGCGCCGACACGGAAAATCAGATATGGTAAACAATAGACGGGGTCCCGGCCGAGGCTTGTCTTACACGCCCCCCTCCCCCTTGCAACTTGCACGCGGCTTTCAACATGAGCCTCTTTGGTACCTTGGCTTGTCTCATGAGCCTAATCTCGGGTGGTGTGTTTGTATCATCTCTTGTTTACACGGAGATGTTGTCATGGTACAGGTTGTTGGTGTACCGTAATGTGCGGAATCGCTTGTTTATCGGGGTGGTAGCAACACGCCTCCCGGTTGCCGGTTTGGTTATTTCCGTGTTATTTCTATGACAAGCATGAAGGATAGATGTTATTCCGTATTATCTCCTTGCTACTGCATTAGGTGTTACATGGGAAGGGCTATTGTTTCCGACGTGATGTAACACATATATAACACAACACAAGATCACACAATACAACAAATCACACCACACCGTAAAACACCATACCCCCACCCCCCACTACACCATACCCCCCACCCCATAACACACAACACCCACCCCACCCACACCACAACACACACCATACCCCACCACCCCACACACACCCCCACCCCCACCATACCCCAACACCAACCTCCCATCCATCCAACAACATATGAACTAACCCCCCCCCCCCCGTCCACATCATACCTAATAGCTTTATATCCCCAAAACGGAAAAGACAAAAGGATATTTTAACGATAATTTGGTAAGCGGTCTCCCGAGGTCATAATGGCGTCCGGGCACCCCCATAATCTCATTAACGACCTGTTAATGGCCCACAACCAGCAGTCATAAACACCCATAACCACCGACCTTAAGTGGTCCCTAAGAGATAACCAGAGAAAGGGAAGACGGGAAGACCTATCTCCTCTTTTTTTTCTCTCTCTCTCTCCTCTTTCTCTCTTCTTCAACATTACGGACTTAGGCCTTCTATCACCAGATATCCTGATTGATATAGCATACGGGCGACCGACGGCAGGGAGTAGGTAGGCCTAGGGAGCGGAGTGGCAGCTGCGTAACGAGCGGATTTTGGATAATGGATAAAAGCTTTAAGAGGATGACTGAAGAATAGTCAAGTCTGTGTCCTTCTGGTGGTTAGAGGAGGGAGGGAGAGGGAGGGAGAGGGAGGGAAGGAGGGAGGGAGAGGGAAGGAGGGAGGGAGGGAGGGAGGGAGGGAGTTAAAGAGAGAGAGAGAGATGGATGGATTGATGGATAGAAAGATAGATAGAGAGAGATAAAAAAAAAGAACAAGAGAGAGAAATAAAGAAACAAAGAAAAAGAGAAAAGAAAGAGAGTGAGAGAACAAGCGAACGAAAGAGAGAGACAAAAGAGACAGACAGACAGACAGAAAGAGAAAATGAGACACATACATACACAGAAAAGAAACAAACAAACAAACAAAGAGAAAAAACAGGCGGGGGAGGAGATGAGGAGGAGAGGAAGGAAGACGTAGTGAGAATAAATAGCAGGCGATTGGCTAATCGAATCTGGCTCCACCTGTAACCACTCAGCTCGTGCGTTCGAGATCCCGTAGACTGCAATTACATGCGTCGGTGCCACACCACTGATAATTGCTGAGTGCGCGGGGGGGGGGGGGGGGGGATTTGCAACAGAGCAACCTCACCCCCATGGACAGATTGCAAGGAGATAAGTCTGTCACGGTGAACTTAGACGGGGCAATTAAGTGATGATTTGACTCGAGGCGTGATAAGATACGATTAATTGAAGTGGGACTAATGATATTATCCGCTTTTTGATGGTTATCCGTTACGGTTGTTGCGGGCGTGACAGGTAGGCGTGCGGGCGGGGGGGGGGGGGGTAGAAAGGAATAAGACAGTGGAATTGGAGAGATTGTAATAACATTGTTAGGTCTGTTAAAAGATTAGGTTGATGTTACTGGAATGATATTGATAACTTCCTTATATTAGAAATAGATGGGATTAAATATAGGACTAAATCGAACACACACATACACGCGCATACATACACACACATACACACACACATACACACACACACACAGACATACACACGCACACACACACACACACACACACACACACACACACACACACACACATACACACATGTCCAAAAAAAAAGAAAAAAAAGTTCAAAGATTACTCATGACCCTATCCATTACCTACAGACAAATGCAGCAAAAATAACATTTACAAGAACACTTTCCCTAAGAAGCTAAAGAAATAATCCTTTCCCTAACATATCCTTCTCGGTAAATCAAATATCATACAGTGATAATATATAACATGCTTGTTAAACGCAATCCCTCCACTTACCAAAACTTTCTTCAAACAAACAAACAAAGACAAACGTCGAACGGTTTACAGAATCAACACCCAAAAATAAATAGCGGTTTTATAATCATACATCCGTCTCTACAGAAATTACACACATTCCTTTGAAATATTCCTCGAGGGGGTACAATCATCAAACATAAAGGCACAACGCAAACCACTACGAGAAAGATTATACAAAAAAAAAAAAAAAAAAGAAGGAAGACAAAAGACAGTCGGTTCTACAAATAGCCGTTGTCCGAACATGCGATCGGAAACGTAACTGTCTATTACCACCGAATTTTTACGTTTTATTTGACCTTTGCTGAACCCACACGTTTAGAAAATAAATGTACTTAGGTACTTGGTGTGTGTGTGTGTGTGTGTGCGCTCGTATCCCCCTCGCTATCGGAGCATCTGTTACATTTCCTAATGCTATATACTTAGGGTTCGATCCCATTAATTGGCGATTCCGATCCTGAAATTTTGAAGATCGGGAGAGTTGACGATTAAGGATTTTTTTTACCCTTTTTTTTGTCTCTTCTTCTTATCTCTCTTTTTAGTTTAGTTTTCGTTCGTTTATTTCTCTCGTATTCAATACTGCGAGAGCAAGAAGCAAATTCGCTCAATATTGCGCAAGAGTGGATTCTTGGCTGAGGATGAATAGTGCCTCTGTTTTAAGTGGGGAATAAATATGAACTTAAAAGGACTTGTCTTAGTATGTGTTGATTATGAGCGCCCTCCCCTCCTCCTCCTCCCCTCCCCTCCCCCTCCCCTCCTCTCCTCTCCTCTCCTCCACTCCCCTCCCCTCCCCCCTCCTCTCCTCCTCTTCCCTCTTCTTCCCTCCTCCACTCCCCTCCCCTCCTCTCCTCTCCCCTCCTCTCCCCTTCCCTCCTCTTCCCTCCCCTCCCCTCCCCTCTCCTCCTCTCCTCTCCTCGCCCCTCCCCTCCCCCACCCCCCCTTTTAGCAGATGTATGCAAATCATTCACACATCAACTTTGCGATTAGGTTGCAGAGTCAATTGCCAATGAAACGCGAAGTAAAGAAGTGTCTAAAAAAAAAAAAAAAAAAAAAAAAAACTTCAGAGTGTATTTTGGACCTCGTGTGCGTTCCTGAATTTGTAAACAACGGATACTTGTGCTTTTGGTTGTGCGAATAACAAATTCTCTCTCTCTCTCCTCTTCTCTTTCTCTCTTTCTCCTTCTCCTCGTTGTCTCTGTGTTTGTCTCTCATCCCTTTTCTCTTTCTGTCCTATTCTCCTTCTTCTTTTCAGTCTCTCTCTCTCTCTCTCTCTCTCTCTCCCTCTCTCTCCCTCTTCCTCTTCCTCTTCCTCTCCCTCTCCCTCTCTCTCCGCATAATATTGGTGTCTGAAGTATCCTGTGTTTACATTCCTGGGTTCTGTATAATGATGTGAGTAATCAATTTTTGCTTAGACGTTGAAAACAGAATAAAAACCAAAAAAGATAAAGAGAAGAAAATGGCAATAAATACTTCTAGTCTGTTTGGTCAGTAGAAACTGGATTATATATATTTTTTTCCCCTCTTCCCAATTATTTTCGCATATGTGTATGCTTGCGAATGTGTTTTCGTCCTTGTGTTGAACGCATTTTTCTGGTTGAATACCAGAATTTTGCGGCGTTTTTCTCCTCTTCTTTCCACAAATCTTATCTCTGTAATGAACTACTTAAAAAAACAACAACAAAAACTTACGATATCGCTATCCATACTCGCTGGCAAAAAGCTGTTCGATATGTAAGGAGTATTATCTACAACAAGCTTCTTTTTTCTTTTCTCTCTCTCTCTATCTCTTTTTCTTTTTCCTCATTGATGTCTTCAAGTAAAATTTACGATCCATATTACCTCACGTTGATGCTTGTCCCTACGACATGTTCCCAACGCATAGGGGAAAATGGGGCGCTTTGCAAGATAGATCAATAGCGTGCAAGATGCAATTCACTCGGCTAAGATCCTCACACCAAACCGGTACCGAAGCGAGAGTCGCGTTGCTTCGAACCCAGCGAACGACTCGGGATCCGATGCTTCGAGATCATTAACGAAGTATTAACGAAGCCAGATAGAGCGGGGGAGGGGAGGGAGGGGAGTAGAGGGGAGGGAAGGGAGGGAGGCGGATGCGTGGGGATGGGGGAGGGGAGGGGAGGGGAGGGAGGGGGCGGATGCGCAGGGGTGGGGTAGGGTGGGGTGGGGGAGAGTTAGTTGGAAGAGAAGGAGGGGGTAGAGGGGATAGGGGGATAGGGTTGAGTGGGACGTTGGATGTGTTTCGGGGGAATAAATGTGTTAACGAAGGCTTCTTCACACCTTTAACGAGCAAGAAGTGTTTAATCTGACCACCCAGCAGACAGGGCATTGTCGTTTCGCTTTTGTCTTTTACTGCTTTATCTAAACTATCCTCTCTCTCTCTCTCTCTCTCTCTCTCTCTCTCTCTCTCTCTCTCTCTCTCTCTCTCTCTCTCTCTCTCTCCCTCCCTCCCTCCCTCCCTCCCTCCCTTCATCCCCACTCCCTCTCCACTTAACCTTTCCAATCATCTTCATCTTTCCCTTCATCATCCCTTTCTTCCCCATCTCCCTCTCCCTCTCCCTCCTTCCTCCATCTCCTCCTATCTATCTATCTATCCCAAGTCTCCATCTTCTTCAAAACACTTCTCTCCTACTCTCCCTCACCATCCTTCCTCCCTTCCTCCCTCCATCTCCTCCTATCTATCTATCTATCTATCTATCTCAAGTCTCCTTCTCCTTCTCCTCCTCCTCTTCCTCCTACCAACCCAGTCTCCACCGCATTCCGAGCACATGTTTAATGCATAACCGCCTAGTCAGCGAGACCCATTAAAACACCTTATAATTTGTCGCACATGGATAGCTTTCTGTGCATAAATGTCGACCTGTAAACGTGTGGAAGGAATGAAAGGATGAGCCTATCTGATAGCATGGGGGTGAACTGGGCCTGGGCCTTGGCTTGGCTTGGCTTTTTTTTTTTTTTTTTTTTTTTTTTGAAGGGAGGGATAGAGGAGGGAAGGGAGGGAGTTGAAGAAGGGTGATGGTGAGGGGGAGAGGGGGAGAGAGGGAGGGATAGATTGAGAGAGTGAGC